>SEYY01024576.1:0-15000 GCA_009176605.1 Armadillidium nasatum | reverse complement strand
AGTAGAGGGAGGAAAGTGTATAGGAAGGCCGAGGTGGATGTAGATGGATGAGGTGAGGGAGATTTTGGGGGGGAGATGTTTGAATGTGAACGAGGGTAGGAGAGTTGAGGAAGACAAAGTGAGATGGAGAGCAGTGGTGATGGGGAGAGAGAATAGAGTGCGGATTTGTGTATGCGTGAGAGAACTTTGAGGGGCACCACCCCACGAGAGTGGGAAAGGTGAATGGTAAAAATATATATATATATATATATATATATATATATATATATATATATATATATATATATATATATATATATATATATATATATATAGGGACCGACCGGGGCTGGAATTTGGCCGGGGCCGGGGTCACCCAAATTTGGCCGGGGCCGGGGCCGGGGTTATGGCCGGGGTTACCTAAAATTTATAAAGAGGTCAAAAGCACTGAAATTTTAGGTTAAGAAAATTAGATATAAGGTTTATTTAATTGTAAGGAAGGAGTAGAATAGGCAACATTCACTTAAATTAATGATTATATGCATTTTCTCTAAAAAAAATCAGAAAATTACAGTTTTGTATATTTAAAGTTTAAAAAAAGTACAAAAATTAAAAAAAAAATTATTCTAATTCATAATATGATTTAACACGTTTACCTAGGTAAGACCCAAAGGTAAAGTTTGAAAAAAATGTAAGATTAAAATTATCAATTTAACCTGTATTTATACATATCATTGTTATTTTATTGCTATTTATCAAACTTGTATCATTTAGCTGCATTATTTAAAAATTATTATTTTGTTTATACTTTCAGTCAATATGGCTAAAAGTTCAGCTTCTGCAGTATTTGAATACTTTACAATGTTTCAGGATAGGCTCGAAATAGCTAAATGTAACATCTGCAGTCAGAAAATTAGAAGAGAATCACCGGGTGCTACAAGTAAAAAAAATTTCAACCAAATCTTTTTGGAGTATCTAAAATCAAAACACAAAGATGAACATTCACTATCAGAAAAGGAGCGGTCAAAAGAAACAGAAAAGAAAAAAATCTTAATTTTCTTATATTTTGTTTGAAATTTTTTTATTATTATTTGACTGATTGAGCTGAAATTTTCAAGTATGTGAATTTTTTCACGAAGTTCTGAGTTGATTTCGAGCATTTTTTTGAGTCTATAACGGTTTGAAACTTATTTGGACCCAAAGTTGAAAAAAATGAATAACTGGGTCAAACCACTGGTCCACATGAGCTGAAAATTTAACTGAATACCACCTTTACCTCAATTTCTTGCATTGGTGGGAATAGATTTTTGATATCACGTCTAGAAAAAAGTTATAAGCACTTGAAAAAAAATTTGCAAAAATCGTACCCTTCTGGAGGAAAAAATTATTTAAAAAAAAAAGCTTCCTACTATTTTTTTTATTTGTGAATATTGTTTAGAAGAGGAACAGGGCAACAATTTTTATTTAGGGCATTTTTAAATGCCCTTTGTTTGAAGCGAGATATAGCCTCTCAAACTTTGGGAATTTTTGAAATTTGGCCAAAAATGGACCTTTTTGAAGGCTATATCTCAAAACCAACGAATCTCATCGAATAAAGTACATAGAGGAATTTGTAGCCCCACCCCTCCTCTATACACACCAAAAACTAGGAAATGTTAGAGTTGTATTTTTTTAAAAAAGATTTTGCCTGAAAAGGTGGATTTTTTTAGTTCAAAAATTTTTTTTTCTATAGTTGGTCAGTTTTTGGCTTATAACATTTTTTCTATAACTCTGGGAACAAAAGTCTATTAAAGGCTTTTGTAGCCCATATAATTTTGAATAAATAGTCCAACTTTCAGCTCATTCTAAAAAGTGGTTTGGCACCGCCATTCTATTGAAAAAGGGTAAAATTTCCACAAAAAAAAAAAAAAAAAAAAAAAAATTTTTTTTTAACCGTAATAGACTCGGAAAAACGTTAGAAATGGACTTTTCTTACCGGTAAAAAATCTATATACACTGAAAGTTTCAGAAGAATCGGCTGAAAATTTATTTATTTTTTTTTTTTGTATAATTTGCCATTTTAACCCCGGCCGGCAACCCCGGTTTTCCCTGATTTTTAGCCGGGGCCGGGGCCGGGGTCAGTAAAAATGGCCGGGTTAGGCCGGGGCCGGGCCGGGGGGCCGGGGCCCCGGTCGGTTCATATATATATATATATATATATATATATATATATATATATATATATATATATATATATATATATATATATATACATATATATTACTTCAAATATAAAACCACTTTTAATAAAATGATAAAAGATAAAACACTAAAACAGGGATAACAGTTTATGTTAAAAAAATATAACAAAAGAATAAGTTTAAAACAATTGTCCCGTTACGGAAGACTGACTCGCTTCCCTCTTCAGACAATACTGAGTTAAAGGAAAAGAAAAAAAGTCATTAAGAGAGCATCACCAAGTCGGTAAAAAAGATTACCACCTCAGCCAAGTATTAATTCTTACACTGTGCATTCATCTCGAAAAAATCATATGATGTATTAAAATAATGTAAGGTTTTAATAAATAGGATTCAATTAATCTATTTAAATTTTTTGTTTATGAGGCAAAAATATATTTGGCGTCATTCCAGTTTATCTGATGATGATGTTCTGCAATGTGCAAGAAAATTTCATTGTTATCATTGCATCTCTTTACGTCTGCTTTATGTTCGATCTAAGACGGAAACGCAAAGATTTCATGGTTTCACCAAAATATGAGCGATGGAAAGATTTACAAGGGATCCTGTAGACTCCTCAAGATTTTCTCAGAGTAAATCGTATTGTTTATAAGAAGGGTTTGAGATAATTTATCAGTGAAAGTAAAGATCAAATTTAAATTGCACAATGCATAGATGGAAAACGTAAGGAGATAAGTGATTCTGAGTAAGGAATTATGATAGTGTTTGTACATGTGTTTTTGCTCTATGACACTGTTAAATTATAAAAGGAAGTGTGTAACCTAATAAAATTAATGAGTAATGAGCGTAAAAAAGTGTTAAAAATAATATTTTGTTTTATAAATATATATTGGATGATCAGAGTATTCATGTAAAAGTTGATTGCATGAAGTGGGTTTTCTGAAAACTTTAAATAAGAGATTTCCGCTATTCTGGGTTATGTATAAATCTAGAAATGAGATTCCGTTATTATTCTGGATTTCGACGGTGAACTTAATTGATTCAATTAAATTATTTAAATATACTAAAAATCGTTGCAAAGGAAAGTCTTGGGGAATTACGGCGAGAATATCGTCAGCGTAACGAAACCAATTTTTTATTAGGTGATGAGAGGGTATTTCACTTACCAAGTGTGATTCAAAAAACTCCATATATAGGTTAGCAATGACGGAGCTCAAGCTGTTGCCATAGCTAGTATCGAAAATTCGTCTGTTAAAATTTTACTAAAATGAAATATATTTTGTCTCATGTATGTTTCAATTAATTTTATAAAGCCTTAGATGCGAACGTTTTAATAATAATAATAATAATAATAATAATAATAATAATAATAATAATAATAATAATAATAATAATAATAATAATAATAATAAAAAAAAAAGAAAAAAACATCTGTTTAGAGTTCTGGCAACGTGAGCTCTGAATAGCTTTTATCATTGCGAAAGGAGATAACTGAATAAATTTATGAGCTGGTTTTTACTTAACTAAAGATGAAACACTAAAAATTTGAGCTTTTGAAATCATTTGATTTTTTCGTTGAAAAGAAACAGGTTTCAAAATAAATTGTGGATAGTTTGTTAAATACGATTTGGTGGTCCATTAAAAAGGGAAAGTCTAAAGGTTGTTTTTATTATTATTATTATTATTATTATTATTATTATTATTATTATTATTATTATTATTATTATTATTATTATTATTATTATTTATTATTATTATTATTATTATTATTATTATTATTATTATTATTATTATTATTATTATTATTATTATTAATTATTATTAATTATTTAATTAATTATTATTTTTTAATTTTATTATTTTTTAATTATTATTATTATTATAATCATTATTATTTTATTATTATTAATAGTATTTTATTATCATTTTATTACTAAATAATATATTAAAAAAAAAAAAAAAAAAAAAAAATTTTATTTTCATTTTTATTATTTTTTTTAAATTTTATTCGTGTTTTTATATTATTATTATTATTATTGTTACTATAATTTTTATTAATATCATTAATACTATTACTACCATTATTATAATGCCTATTATTATTATTATTATTATTATTATTATTATTATTATTATTATTATTATTATTATTATTATTATTATTATTTTAGTATTGTATTTTATTTAAATTTTTATTATTTTACTTTTCCATGTATTGCATTACTATTTTATTGGTATTTTTATTTTACTGTTATTATTATTATTTTATTTATTATTTATTTTTTACTTTTATTTATTATTTTATTATTATTATTGTTATTATTATTATTATTATTATTATTATTATTATTTATTATTATTATTATTATTATTATTATTATTATTATTTATTATTATTATTATTATTATTATTATTATTATTATTATTATTTTATTATTATTTATTATTATTATTATTATTATTATTATTATTATTATTATTATATTATTATTATTATTATTATTATTATTATTATTATTATTATTATTATTATTATTATTATTATTATTATTATTATTATTATTATTATTATTATTATTATTATTATTATTATTATTATATTATTATTATTATTATTATTATTATTATTATTATTATTATTATTATTATTATTATTATTATTATTATTATTATTATTATTATTATTATTATTAGGGGAAGTAGGAGGAGGAATTGCAGATTTTTCCATGGTATAATTAGATAATAAAAAAAAGGGCGAAGAGCTCTAGCAACGAATTCATCTGAGAGTTTAAGAGGAGAAAATTGATTTACAAAAGTCGTTAGATATTTTTGGCAAGAGGTCAGAAAAATGTCAGTATGTGACCTTAAAAGGTCATTCCGTTTCCGTTTCCTAATGCACGATTTACTATTCGAAATTTCAGGAATGATTCAGAGTTGAACAATCAAAAGTAAAAAGTGATTGCATAACAAAGTTTTTTCTATAATCGATGTGCAATGCCTCTAACCTGAACTGAAAGCGAACTTCTGACATCCAACAATGAAATTTGATGAAAGAGTTACTCGAAGAAGTTATTAATATAGCGAACTCACTATTTTTTATTATAATTATTAAAATACTAAACTGCCCTCTTATAGGATCTCCTTTTCGAACATGCAGAAGCATCTCCAAAGTCAAATCAGATAGAGTTAATTCCAAGCATTAATCTCCTCACATAGAAGGAGGGGTTGGGAAAATAACAGTCCTCCTTTGAAATTTTGAGAAAATCGTGTAAACCATGAATTGGTCTTGAAACTTAGGCTTTTTCAATCCCATTGTTCATATCCTTTTTACTCATGATGTTTCATAGTTTTTAAGGTTTTACTTTTTAAAGTTTGTGTGGATGGTTTAAAATGTTCTTTATATATATATATATATATATATATATATATATATATATATATATATATATATATATATATATATATATATATATATATATATATATATATATATATATATATATATGTGTGTGTGTGTGTGTGTGTGTGTGTGTGTGTGTGTGTGTGTAAGTGTGTGTGTGGTGAATGAATATGTTTACATAAAAGAAAAGATGTAATATTGTTTATTCAGTGAGTTTAACATTCAAACACATAAGGTTACACAAAGTTTGCATTTTTAAAGATTGTTTTATTAAATCTTTAAGTTAAGCACAATGATAATAAGCAGATGCAATGATACGTCTACACCACTTTCCCCTCTCCCTTCCCTGAAACAGGAAGTTCAGGAGATACATCAGAGAGCATGAAATAAAAAAAAAAAACTAATATAGACATGTAAAGGAAGAAATGATGAAGAGACAGTGGCACTAGGGTAACAATAAAATGAGGGGCTCGTGAGAGGCAGAAAAGAGGAAAGTAAAAAAAAAAACGTAGAGATAGATAGATAGATAGATAGATAGAGAGAGAGAGAGAGAGAGAGAGAGAGAGAGAGAGAGAGAGAGAGAGAGAGAGAGAGAGAGAGAGAGAGAGAGAGAGAGAGAGAGTGAGTGTGGGTAGTGGGGAAATATATAAGGCAGCAATAAATAATGGCATTAAGATAATGAAAAGAAAATGATTATTGGAAATGAAACATTGCAATATAACTAAATGCAATACATAGGAAAAAAAAATCGGCGTCTTTTACGTGAGACGAAATCCAAATATGGCGGCACACACAACAACATAAAAAGGCTAAGATATATACTCTGGGTCACCAATATGTGATGAATGAATACGTTTATGTAAATGATGTATTATTGTTTATTCACTGGGTTTAGCATTCACAGACATAATAGGTCACACAAAGTTTGCATTTTTAATGATTGTTTTATTATAGGTGAAATCTTAAAGTTAAGAGCAATGATAATAAGGAGATGCAATGATACATCTTACCACTTGGAACGTCAGCGTAAGAGTAAGCTATGGCGGAGGCGGAGGGATTTTTCCCTCCTTCGGCTCAAAGGTGGCCTGTAGTAGTCCGATTAACTTCCTTATATTTATGTGATCTACTTCTAATTAAATTTATAGAAATACATATATATACATCTATATATATATATATATATATATATATATATATATATATATATATATATATATATATATATATATATATATATATATATATATATATATATATATATATATATATATATATATATATATATATATATATATATATATATATATATATATATATATATATATATATATATATATATATATATATATATATATATATATATATATATATATATATATATATATATATATATATATATATATATATATATATATATATATATATATATATATATATATATATATATATATATATATATATATATATATATATATATATTTCACAGATGGATAACGAAAAAGGGTTTGGTGTTGTTGATAACTGTGTTTTCGCCGGAATTTTGAAAATTTCTGCAGTTATTGGTCTCTACATATCATGCAAAGGAAGTAAATCTCCTGAAGAATTTTTTATGGGGAATCGGTCTTTGAAACCCTTACCAGTTTCCTTGTCTCTTATAACTTCATATGTATCAGCAATAGGAATAATTAGGTTTGCATTTAATTCTTTTAGTTATATAAGATTAATAATTTACAATTATATTTGATACAGGTCTATCCCATTTGCATTTACATTCACTATATGAAACCTTCATTTGAATAAACCGGATGATACAAGGCTTTCTCCATAGAAGAAAAAGTCGCAAATTTATTTTATTATTATTATTATTATTATTATTATTATTATTATTATTATTATTATTATTATTATTATTATTATTATTATTATTATTATTAGTAGTAGTAGTAGTAGTAGTAGTAGTAGTAGTAGTTAGTAGTGGTAGTAGTAGTAGTAGTAGTAGTAGTAGTAGTAGTAGTAGTAGTAGTAGTATACTTTAATTTCAAACCATTAACCAATATTAAAAGTATCTTCTCAAATAGAATTATTATTCAAGCCTTAAGCTTTATTTGCTTATCTTTAAATTCTTATGAAAAAAAATTTTTTTTTTTTTTTTCAACAAATTTATTTTCATTTTAGTTTACATTGGAGAGGTTTACGCTAATGGTTTGCAGATGAGCATATTTGCATTGGGTTCCCCATTAGCAATTATTTTTTCATCTTATTTTCTTCTTCCAGTTTTGTACTCTCTTTAAACTTACCAGCATTAACGAGGTAAGGGTATAAAACATTTATGTTAATTCAAACTTAAAATTTGTTTTTGTCCATACAAAAGAATATTTATTCTTACATTTATTGATTATTCCATGATTACAGATATTACATTTAGAATTAGATTATACAAGTTTTTTCAAATTATTAAATTATACAAATATTTTATCTTTCATTGAGAATCAAGCATGCAAAGATATGGTTACTAAAAAATCTTTCATACGTATAATAATTCGGTACTTGTAGATTAGCAGCAGAGTATTCGTATTCCATTTAAAATCAGATGTGACGACTAATTTTTTTGATGTTCTTTTCTTAATTTTCCTTTCTGTATTACTTTGAAATATAATAATAATTAATTGTAGATGTCTAACCCATAACTTGTCGTTGCTTTACTAATTTTTTTCAGAGTTGCGAACTTCTTACACTTAAAATATCATTTGTGCCACTTAGCTCTGTTTACCATTGATAACACTTGAAATATATTGTTTCAAAAACTATTTTAAAAGAACTTTTGGGGTAAATATCGAAACAAGTTTAGATATTTCATTTTTTTCACCAGCTTGTGGATAACTCAAGATAGTTTCGTCAGACAAGTTTAATGTTCATAAACTCAGTCAGGTGTTTTTGTTAATTGCCGATCATTACTAAACAATATATTATACACCTAATTGTGCTAGTATTTAAAATATTTTATAGTGCAATTATCACACTCGTACATTAAATTATATTATATTTGTCTATGTATATCTAGAATGAATGTATTTTAAATTGAACTCTGTGAATTCTTGAATTTTCTCTTATTTTGATTATTTTCTTTGCCCTTAAATCAAATATTTTTATGATTCTGTCATTTTTATTGGAATATATATATTTGATTCATTAACTAATGAAAGATATTTCAAAACTGCATGTTTTTCTCTATTTGCATATTGCAGTACATCGAATTGAGATTTAAGAGCAAACTACTAAGATTTGTTATATTTCTTCTATCAATGGCGAAAGCTTTAGGATATAATGGTATTGGTTTATACGCCCCGACTATTGCTCTTTCCTCCTTTACAAACCTTAGTACTTTAAACAGCATCTTCATACTCGGAATCATTTGCACACTATATTCATCTTTTGTGAGTATAAGAATACTATAAAAAATATACTTTATTATATCTTGTGTTTTTTAAATTAGCCTTAAAATGTATCATATTAGAGAAACTAAAATATTAAATCTCATATATTAATTTATTAATATAACTAATGCATTAGATGTTATGTGCTAATCATATTTGGATAACTAATTTATTAGGTCCTATTATTATTGTCTAGAGATAAATAACGTATTAGATCTTTTTTAATAATTTTATTTGACAACTGTATTTGATTTTCTAAGTTACAAGTATCTAATGTATTAGATCTTATATTTAAATTTTTTTTTGGCAACTAATTATTAGATTTTGTATTTTAATTATATTGGAGTAATTGTAGTATTGGTTCCCGGTACTGAAAAAGGCTAAATCTATAACTATTTATTAACTGTAAATCTGACAGGACCTTAATTCATAGAAGATAGGTTATTTCTAAAGAGTTTTTCCCTAAAAATCGAACCCTGGATCTTTGTCACGCTAGTCAGTTTCATTATTACATGCGCCAAGCAAATTTGTATCATAGCTAATGCGTACTTCTAATTAAAATAAACTAATCCATTCAACTTTTACTAATTAAGTACAATTTTTGCATAACCGTATCACCATTATTATTATTATTATTATTATTATTATTATTATTATTATTATTATTATTATTATTATTATTATTATTATTATTATTATTATTATTATTATTATTATTACTTTAACTAACGTTTTCCTTGCCCGTAATCGATCAGGGTGGTATTAAAGGTGTAATTTGGACAGATGTCTTCCAGTTTTCCATAATCATAATAGGATTGACGACTGTCGTGGGAGTTGGATGTGCTCAAAATGGCGGACTTATTGAGACATTGCATATTGCTTCAGAAGGTGGAAGGCTTGAAATGTTTAAGTAAGAACAAAGTGGTTTCTAAATGTTTTAAGTTTAAAATAAGAATGTTTCAGTACATAATATTATGACTAATTTCGGTGAAAAAAGTTCAATAAAAAATCGTTTTTCAATTATTGAACAGTGTTCATTTTTTTTAATGTATTCATAATATTTTATTCTCTTTTTTAATCTTCAGCATGAGTCTTAGTCCATTCGTGCGTCATACTTTCCTTAATACCGTAGTTTTTGGATTCTTTTATCAACTACGGAGTTACAGTTCGGAGCAAGTCAATTTCCAGCGAATATGTGCTGTTAACTCTGTTAAAAACGCAAGAAGGTAAATATACTCAAATACAATATTGAAAATTATGTTTTTATATTCATATAATTTATTTGAATCAGAAAAGTTCTTAAAAACGCAAATAGCAAGTATTCCTTCAGATGCAATAATAATCAAACAAAAACTTTGTTTTAATAAGATTTCTCTTATACAATTAATAAAGGGTGATATCCCACCTTCGGAGCAACATTATATAATTCTGATTATGAATGTCTGAATGATAATTTGTCCTGATAGAACGATTTTGAAAAGTCTTTAATACTTAATTAAAGCAAGGTCAATATTCAGAGTATATATATATATATATATATATATATATATATATATATATATATATATATATATATATATATATATATATATATATATATATATATATATATATATATATATATATATATATATATAATATATATATATATATATATATATATATATATATATATATATATATATATATATATATATATATATATATATATATATATATATATATATATATATATATATATATATATATATATATATATATATATATATATATATATATATATATATATATATATATATATATATATATATATATATATATATGTATATATATATATATATATATATATATATATATATATATATATATATATATATATATATATATATATATATATATATATATATATATATATATATATATATATATATATATATATATATATATATATATATATATATATATATATATATATATATATATATATATATATATATATATATATATATATATATATATATATATATATATATATACATATATATATATATATATATTTTTTTTTTTTTTTTTTATTTCTCCTCTGGTGGGCAAAGGCCAGAGGCCTACCATTGTTCCGCCAGAGTTGGGAGGAAAGTCGGAAACATGGTCAAATTAAAGGCCGACATGACCTGATACACGGCGTTTAAAGGTGCTTAAGTCATAGGTAGTTGGGAAAATAGACGAAGGAAGTGTGTTCCAGACTTTACCAGTAGAGTAAATGTAAGATTGAGCATAGAGGTTAAGTCTGGGGTCAGAGAGTTGGACAGAGAAAGGATGAGACTGTGTAGAAAGACGAGTCGCACGAGCCCTTCTTAATGGAGGAGGTATGCGACGAGAGAGTTCAGAAGAGCAGTGTCCATTGTAATAGCGATAGTAGAGAGAGAGTGACGCAACATTTCGACGGGCAGAAAGAGATTGGAGAGAATTAGTGAGAGCAGGAGAATTGATAAGGCGAAAAGCTCTAGACTCCACCTTTTCCAGGAGAGCGGTGTGTGTGGAACCACCCCAGATGTGTGACGCATACTCCATACAGGGGCGAACAACACCCCTATACAGAGCAAGCAACTGGGGTGGTGTGAAGAAATACTGAAGGCGCCTCAGAACACCCAACCTCTTAGAAGCTTGTTTAGAAAGAGAGGTAATGTGATCTTTCCAAGAAAGATCACGAGAAAAAGAAACACCGAGAATATTAAGGAGAGATGAAGGTTTGAGTTGCGTGTTTTCGAAGAAGATATCGTAGTTGTGTGGAAGATTGTGTCGAGTAGAGAGATGGAGGAATTGAGTTTTTGAGGCATTGAAAACGACCATGTTTTCTTTGCCCCAATTGGAAATGAGAGATAGATCAGAGGTTAGTTGCTCCAATGGCCACCCTCCTTGCCTCTATTAACTGTTGCTGGGAGGGGCGTCTTTCAAAATGAAAAGAGTAATGAAGGGTGGAGTCATCAGCATAGGAGTGGATAGGAGATGAAGTAATAGAGAGAAGGTCATTAATGAAAAAACAGAAAAAGTGTTGGGGATAGGACAGATCCTTGAGGAACACCACTATTAATAGATTTATAGGATGAACGGTGGCCGTCTACAACAGCTGCTATAGAACGACCGAAAGGAAATCAGAGAGAAGGTCACAGAGAGAAGGATAGATTCCGAAAGAGGGAAGTTTGGAAATCAAAGCTTTGTGCCAGACTCTATCGAAAGCTTTCGATATGTCCAGCGCTACAGCAAAAGATTCACCGAAATGCCGAAGAGCGGAGGACCAAGAGTCAGAGAGAAGGGAAAGAAGATCACCAGTAGAGCGTTTCTTTCGAAAGCCATACTGGCGATCTGAGATAAGATTAGAAGAATTGAGATGTTTCCAAATCTTCCTGTTAAGGATAGATTCGAAAACTTTAGAAAGAACGGAGGTTAAAGAAATAGGACGATAGTTAGAGGGCTGAGAGGGGTCCCCCTTCTTCGGCACAGGTTGAATGAGCGCACGTTTCCAGCAAGAAGGGAAGGTTGAGGTAGAAAGACATAGACGAAATAGTTTACCAAGGCAGGGTGCAAGCTCGGAAGCACAAGTTTTGAGAACCACAGGAGGGATACCATCAGGACCGTACGCCTTCTTAGTGTTAAGCTCAGAGAGAGCAGAAGTGACGTCCTTAGAAGAAATTACAATTTTAGGCAAAAATGAGTTAGAGGGGGTTGAAGGAGTAGGAACAGCTCCGGAATCGTCTAAGGTTGAATTTAAGGCAAAAGTTTGAGCAAAGAGTTCAGCTTTAGAGGAAGGCAAAACGGCAGTTGTACCGTCAGAAGATACTAGAGGAGGGAAAGAGGAAGAAGCAAAGTTAGAGTTGACATTTTTTGCAAAATGCCAGAAAGGGCGAGAGGAAGAGGAGCCAGAAAGATTATTGCATTTGCGACGGAGAAAAGAGTTTTTAGTATCTCGAAGAATAGATTTTGCACGATTCCGGGATGAAATATAAGTTGCATGAGATTCTGGAGTTTGAAGACGACGGTAGTTCCTGAAGGCAGCATCCCTGCGGCGGATAGCACGAGAACAAGCAGAGTTAAACCAAGGTTTATTAGGTTTAGTGGAAGGGAAAGAATATGGAATGTACGCCTCCATGCCAGAGAGAGATCACCTCGGTTATGCGCTCAGCGCACTCCGAGGGACCCCTCCCACGGAAACAGTAATCATTCCATGGAAAATCAGAAAAGTACGACCGCAAGTCAGACCAGTTAGTGGCACCGAAATGCCAGAAACGTCTCCTCGCCGATGGCGGGGGCCGTTCTTGCGGAAGACTTGAAGAGACAGGACAAGATACGGAGATAAGAAGGTGATCGGATGAACCCAGAGGAGGAAAGAGTTTAACAGTATAAGGAGAAGGATTAGAAGTTAGAAAAAGGTCTAGAATATATATATATATATATATATATATATATATATATATATATATATATATATATATATATATATATATATATATATATATATATATATATATATATATATATATATATATATATAATTACAGGGTGTTAAAGTATAATATCTATGGGAAACTTTTTACGTATGTTTTAACATTTTCTTCTGGATTGGTGGCATACTCAACTTATGCAGGATGTGATCCAATGGCTTTGGGCCTAATAAAGAAGAAAGATCAAATTTTGCCTTTTTTTGTTATCGATAAATTGAGCTTCATTCCAGGACTTCCTGGATTGTTCATAGCTGCAGTCATTGGAGGAGCTTTAAGGTATTTCTGGAATTATAATAATTATGATTATAATTTCATTTATTATCAGTAGAAATGCGTTAAGGTTTTACTGAACTTATAATAATTATGATTATAATTCCTTCCATGAGAGTTTTGTTGAGATAGCTTCAGCTACCTTTTTGCTGTAACACTTTGTGCAGTATGTTTATTAAAGGATTCTAGGGGAGGAAATAACACAGATAACTTTTCCAATATTGGAGGAAAAATGACATTTGTTTAGAAGGAGTGTTCGATTTCTTGAATTATGAAAAATGTACAATACTTGCATTTCAGTTGGAAAAAACTGAGCAACATACATGTACATCATTATGTGTTCTTCCAAAATCTATTCCTAGGCTCATGGAAATAGACACTGTATGCAGTTCGAGTATTCTTAGTTTGGAGCTAACCTTGGAATCACAATTGTGACTTATTTATGTATAGTACTCTCACTAAAGAAGGTATTTCTCTTAAGGAAAAATCAACACTTGTATACCCTAACATTTCATCAAAAAACATAGGCTTATACTTCGTGGTAAAGAACTTCCTGTTCCAGAATCTCTGGGCATATTTTCTATTTATTTTGATAAAGATAGTATTTCTCCAAACAACAAAAAATATCAGTCACTAACTTAGCGAGAAGTATTCTAATTGCTTTGGCTAGATTATTCAATCATTTGATCTTATAAGGTGAGCTCAAATACCTACCTCATCAGGGATCTCGAACCTCCAATTACAAAGATTTTGGTTAACTCAGGTTACAAAAATTCAAAATTTTCCACACAAATTACAAAATTTGTGGAATAGACATTTTACACTAAAGAATTAAATTAATTCTTAAAAACTGAAGCTGATTTCACTAACTGCAAAGACTTGGATGCAATATTGCAAATTTTTTAGGCCTATTCCAGATCTCTATATATATATATATATATATATGACTATATATATATATATATATATATATATATATATATATATATATATATATATATATATATATATATATATATATTGGCGCAGTATTAAGCAAAATTATATTACACATTATAAATAAGTTGCCTTCCATGAAAGTGAAAGGTGAAAAGAGATGCAGATAAAACAGAATGTCCCGACAAGTCAGAAAGAGATACTGTCAGGTAAAAAAATTTCATATTCATATATTAGAGATGTCGTAAAGGTAAAACATTTCTGTTTTCGTATA
Source organism: Armadillidium nasatum (assembly GCA_009176605.1). NCBI lineage: Eukaryota > Metazoa > Arthropoda > Malacostraca > Isopoda > Armadillidiidae > Armadillidium > Armadillidium nasatum. The sequence goes on along the minus strand of SEYY01024576.1, from coordinate 30 downwards.
TTAGAGATGTCTCTATAGCAAAATATTTTT
>SEYY01024575.1:35000-40000 GCA_009176605.1 Armadillidium nasatum | reverse complement strand
AGATTTTGCACCATTATGGATGAAATATAAGTGTCATGAGTTTCTAGAGTTTGAAAATTATAATAAAGATATCATTCCTGCGGCGAATAAAAAGAGAACAATCACAGTTAAACAAAAGCTTCTTAATACTAGTTAAAGGGAAAGAATACGGAATGTACGTCTCCTACCTGAAAGAATCACCTTGTTGCTAAAGTATGCAAAATAACTGTCTTTGACTGAAAATTTTTGATATACTGTTGACAGTAATAGGTACGGAAAAGGATTTGCTGTCAGAATGCTCAAGTCATTGAGTTTCAGTTAAGAACAAGAGGTGAGGTTTAGAAGAAGAGATAGGGTGTTCATTAAAGTAGAAATCAAAATAAAAAAAGAAGAACGTGCACCAGAGGAAGCCGGAGTTGAAATCTTTAATTCACAAGCTCCATGACTAGAGGCCATTAACTCCCAAATAGTAATGGGGAGGGGTAATTGGAAACGGCCTTTCTTGGATTCTCCTTGAGTGTTTGAGCAAATTTCAAAGGAAAGCTTGCTCCAGTGTAAGAAGAATGAGGAGATGAGTAATGGAAGAAATACCATTGGGTACTGGAGTGAAACTTGATGTACCCTAGGGCTCCATATTTGTCAAATATTAAAGACAGACGAAAATTTGAGTTATGTGAGATGTGCGTGTGAGCTTTGTCTTCCTCTTTGACTCGTTTATATATATATATATATATATATATATATATATATATATATATATATATATATATATATATATATATATATATATATATATATATATATATATATATATATATATATATAAGAAAAGATTTTTCCTATTTTTCAGAGAAGTCTGTCAGGAGTGAGAAAGTTAACACCTTTCCCCCCCTCCTCTCACTTCCTATTGAAATTTTCTGCAAAACTGCAGTATCATCCCATTTCAGATTCATAACTTAAAACATTCTTATACTGGATGTGATCTAGGATACTCTTTCTTTTTCTATTTTTTCCAATATATCTTGACTTGCTTACTTTCAAACACCGAGTATCATAGCATGTCGACCTTTGATAGATTTATTTTCCTGTTTTTCCCCAATTCTGGTGGAATTTGGTAGGTTTATGTTCATTTCATACCGTAGGAGATATATATATATTATATATATATATATATATATATATATATAATATATATATATATATATATATATATATATATATATATATATATATATATATATATATATATATATATATATATATATATATATATATATATATATATATATATATATATATATATATATATATATATATATATATATATATATATATATATATATATATATATATATATATATATATATATATATATATATATATATATATATATATATATATATATATGCCGGTGCGGTGAGTGGTGTTCCAATTTTGACTTGGTGCGGTGCACTTAGTTATAAAAATGCACTGGATGTGGTGCTGTGTACTGAATTTTTCTTTCGGTGCGGTGTGCTGTAAAAGGATGACTGGTGGTGCGGCACGGTGCTGGTACAAAACGTCCTAGTGCGGTGCGGTGCGGTGCAGTGCGGATAATTCAGGTGTTCGGTCAACCCTTGTCCAGAAGCAGAGCTAAAGGCTGAACCTCTTGCCTGAGTGGGAGAAGGGTATTTTAAATTGGTGGATGCGGATCCGGGGTTTGAGCCTCCTCCAAAAAAAAAAAAAAAAAAAAAAAAAAAAAAAATTACCAGTCCCACAATCTTCGTTGAGTTAACATTTTCTATAAAATTTATTCAACCTCTATAGTTTGAATAATAAGAGATACACTTAAAAAAATTTCTTGAAATAATAATAATAATAATAATAATAATAATAATAATAATAATAATAATAATAATAATAATAATAATAATAATAATAATAATAATAATAATAATAATAATATTAATAATAATAATAATAATAATAATAATAATAATAATAACGGTAGATGGATTTTGTAATAGAACTGTACTCTTAACCGATTCTTAAAGAAAACTTTAAAATTTGACTTATAGTTCTAGTAGGAGCAAAAAAAAAAAAAAAAAAAAAAAAAAAAAAAAAAAAAAAAAAAAAAAAAAAAAAAAAAAAAAAAAAAAAACAGACGTCGACATAGTATCTCAAAGAATGACGAAAGTTCTAGGGATTATGGTAAAGAAAAACTTGAAGAAACAGGTAGATAAGCTTACATATCTTTCAAATATACTTAAGAGGATCTCCGAATAAATTTTTCTTTACCATAATAATAAATAATAAAAACTGAAGTTTTAACCTTCAGAGTGATTCTTGTTTCCTTTGTTTAAAGCCGATGACTCACCTTTATTCAAGTCATAGCAAAGGACTTGTATTTCATTAGATTTATTATCTTATCTGGTGATATTTTGGTTTTATTTATCCTTCTATTTAGTCCTTGCACACTATATTTTAGTTATGCTGACTTGACAGATAGTTGGACTTATAAACCTGTTCCTTTAAAGTTTTCTTAACTAGGATTTTCTTTAATATTTGACATAATATTTTAAAAGAGAAATGTGGACAGGATTTATGAATTATGATTTAAATATTTTTTCCAAACTATTAATAAAGAACTTGTTTGTCATTAGATTCTTTATCTTAATAAGCGAATTCTTGGTTTGATTTATCGTTCTTCTCATTTACCTCTTAAATAAACATTTCAAGAGAAATAATAAAATGAAAACTGCTCAAATTTTTGAGGCATTATGTGAGATAGCATTAATGGTGCTTTGTTCTTTTATCTTGATGAAAAAATATTTAGATCGGAAAGCTTGGTATTTGATTGTTAATTTTATTATTAATTTAAGAATGTCTTTTTTTTTTACAATTTTTGCGCTTCACCGCAAGTAATTTTTGCAAAAGAAAATTTAAAATTAATTTATTTCACTCAAATTCTCGATTTGATGTTAAAGATGTGGATCGTTGAAAATGAATTGTGAATATAATTTCTGTTGGTTTCATAAGAATATTTTAAATGAAACTGATGCAGTGAGATGTTTTCAGAAATACAAAATTGCTATTGAAAATAAATTATTTTTTTGATTAGGTTAGGTTAGGTTAGGTTAGGTTAGGTTGTGTTTGGTTGTTAGCTCACGATTTAAATAAAACTATTTTCTCTAGGTTTGTGCCAATTCAGTGTCAACTTCTGAGCCAACAGGAGGACATGACTTCACTTCTCAAATAGATGAGACGTTATTTTCAAAGCGTAAAAATCATAAAGGACGCCATTTATCTATCTATCTATCTATATATATATATATATATATATATATATATATATATATATATATATATATATATATATATATATATATATATATATATATATATATATATATATATATATATATATATATATATATATATATATATATATATATATATATATATATATATATATATATATATATATATATATATATATATATATATATATATATATATATATATATATATATATATATATATATATATATATATATATATATATATATATATATATATATATATATATATATATATATATATATATATATATATATATCATTTATTAAATAAATTAAAAATGAAGCTCAAAAATTTTTTATACGCATTTCTTTCTATCATTAAAAATTATTATTTTCATTTTTAACTTCTAAATAAAGACAGGCGGAGAAACCTTTCCGATCTAAATATTTTTTCATCAAGATAAAAGATCAAAGGTCCGCATTAATAATAGGAAGAAGTCTCACTGAAATAATCGTAGAATAAATGAAATAGGAAGTCTTAAAAGATATATCGTGGTACAAACGGTAGTGATTGACTCCCATTTCGATCAAGCTTGGAGATTCTAGGTATATACTATTTGGAAAATCTCCTCTTCTCGAATAGGGCAATGCCCGTGAACTGTGAACTTCTTAATAGTAAAAATAAAATTAATGTTAGTATTAGAGAAAAGAAGAGTGTTTGTAAAAATGCACACACTAACACATACAGTCCAACGCACATACAAACAATCAAATGCACACTCATATATATATATATTTATATATATATATATATATATATATATATATATATATATATATATATATATATATATATATATATATATATATATATATATATATATATATATATATATATATATATATATATATATATATATATATATATATATATATATATATATATATATATATATATATATATATATATATATATATATATATATATATATATATATATATATATATATATATATATATATATATATATATATATATATATATTATATATATATATATATATATATATATATATATATATATATATATATATATATATATATATATATATATATATATATATATATATATATATATATATATATATATATATATATATATATATATATATAAATATAAGTGTGGGTATGAGTGTTTCAAAAAAATATTTTATGGACTTTCAAATATTGAAACTATCTGTATACATAAGGGGCGTAAATGGTAAGGTGTTCCCCTTGAGGAAATGTACTCTCCAGATATCGATAGTGGCATCCCTGCAAAATATTTCTAAATAAATGATGAGTAACGACCTTGATTCATGTACACACACACACACACACACACAGTATATATATATATATATATATATATATATATATATATATATATATATATATATATATATATATATATATATATATATATATATATATATATATATATATATATATATATATATATATATATATATATATATTATATATATATATATATATATATATATATATATATATATATATATATATATATATATATATATATATATATATATATATATATATATATATAAATGCAGGTTACCTGTAGCTATATTAATATATGTATCAAACCTGTTATTAAATAATCTTAAATAATATTTAAACTCGCATCCAAAGAGTTTGAAAAATACTGATGAAAAATGGGCAAAATTTTTGGCAATCT
>SEYY01024575.1:20000-25000 GCA_009176605.1 Armadillidium nasatum | reverse complement strand
TATGTACCATGGATATCAAAGAATATTTTATTTCAAAGTAGTAGTTGGTACTCCTATTCGTATCTAGTGTTTTTCTACATTAAGGTATCATTTTCAAACAATGTCGTCTGCATTAGAATATGATCTATAATACTTTACTATGATATAGAGAGCTATAGAACTATACCTGGTGATTCGAGGAGTGAAAATAATATCTGCAATAGAAGTGTAGATATGACTTTGGGTTTTATATTTTTGCTCATACGTAGATCGTCATTATTTGATGGGAGTATCGGTTTTGCGGATGAAAGAGACATCAAATAAACATCAAAATATAAACGAAATATATATATATATATATAATATATATATATATATATATATATATACATATATATATATATATATATATATATATATATATATATATATATATATATATATATATATATATATATATATATATATATATATATATATATATATATATATATATATATATATATATATATATATATATATATATATATATATATATATATATATATATATATATATCATATATATAATTATATGTATATATATATAATATATATATATATACTCATATATATTGTATATCATATATATATTATATATCATATATAATAAAAAATTTATTTCCTTTTTTTTTTATTTTTTTTTTTTTGACATCAAAGAATACATATAAACGAATAAAAATATTTATTTACTCCCACTCGGAACAAAATTATTTCATGGTAAAATCTTTGCTGCTCCAGCTCCTCCTCCTTCTCCTGAACCAAATAAAATTGGTTTCGGCTCCAGCTCCCTTTCCTTTGATGCTTCGTGGCTCTGATTCCCGGTTTCAGCACCAGCGTCGCAGTAATGTTTTCGCAATTTATGAACGATGGCGGTAAGGTCAATGCAAACACATACTGCGTGCATTACGTAACAAGAGTAAGCGATATGAATTTACACTGTTGCCCGACGAAAACCCATCATGTTACAACAGTGCCCCATGATATTCCAATGAGCCTCCTGTAGTTGGTTCTCTACAACAAAGACAAATGCCCCTATCTGTTACAAGATGATTTACTCAACATTTATTAAGAAAAAAATAAATAAATGAAAAAACTCTGAAGGTACCACCTGTTGGTGAAGGATGCCGAAACCCAGGACACCACTGAAAATTAATTCTGCAGCCATCCACACACGTCCATCGACCAGGGTATCCACAATGTAGTCACACTTGCTTGAATGAACAGTGCGACAATGCATAGCAGTTTGCAACCATATATCAATTTTTTTTTTGAATGTATTAAAAAGGAATTTGCAATAAAAATACGAGTCTCACTTTCATTTGAGTAGCCCTTTTACTTATATATATATATATATATATATATATATATATATATATATATATATATTTATATATATATATATATATATATATATATATATATATATATATATATATATATATATATATATATATATATATATATATTATATATATTATATATATATATATATATATATATATATATATATATATATATATATATATATATATATATATATATATATATATATATATATATATATATATATATATATATATATATATATATATATATATATATATATATATATATATATATATATATATATATATATATATATATATATATATATATATATATATATATATATATATATATATATATATATATATATATATATATATATATATTATATATACATATATATATATATATATATATATATATATATATATATATATATATATATATATATATATATATATATATATATATATATATATATATATATATATATATATATATATATATATAAATGTATGTTTGAATGCGAGAAGGCAAGTACAAAGCATTTGTGAAACCAAGTCAACAATAGCAGATGGTGATCAGCATACCAAAGTGAATTAATTTTATGCCATTTAAATTGTAAAAGAACATTTAAAGTATAATAATAATAATAAAAATAATACCACTACTACCACTACCAATATTACTACGTCTTCTGCTACTACTAGTATCACTAATACTAAGACCATTAACTACTATTACTGTTTATATAATTTCTGCTACAGTTGTAATTGGTATTATATCTGCTATTACTAATGTTATTCTAATAATAATAGTAATAATAATAATGATAACAATAAAAATAAAATAATAATAATGATAATATTAAAATAATAATATTTTTAATAATAATAATGTAATAAAATAATGATATTAATAATATTGATAATAATAATAATGTTATTATTATTAAATACAAAATTTATGAATAATATAAAATAAAAATAATAATATTATTGATAATTATGGTAACAATTATAAGAATAATAATAAAAATAAACCTTGCCAAGATCTAATAATTTTAGAAAATGCGAAAATTAATTAAGCAATTTGCTAGTATTATTATAATCTCTATTTTCAAAAATAATAATAATAATATCAGTAATAATAATAATAATATTAATAATTGTAATTATGATAATAATAATAATAATAATAATAATAATAATAATAATAATAATAATAATAATAATAATAATAATAATAATAATAATAATAATAATAATAATAATAGTAATAATGAAAATGATAATGATTATTAATAATTGCAGTTATAATAATCATAATAATAATAATAATAATAATAATATGCATACAATATTATTAATAATATTAATGACTTAATCCTTCACAATAAAGTGAGCATTCAATTTTTATAATAATAATAATAATAGTAATAATAAATAATAATAATAATAATATTAATAAATGATAATATTACTTCTATTATTGCTGCTGCTACTACTACTCCTACTACATTACTAATAATCTTGAAAAGTAAAAGCAATAATAACCTATTATTAAAATTAATAATTATAATAAAATAATAATAATAACATTAATAACAATATTAATAATTATTTATATCTAATTAATATTATTCTGAAAGGTTTTTTTTTTTTAAGCCTATATTTTATCATGGGTTTGTAAGCCATTTGGCCTGACCAATATTAAGTAGCTTCACCAAATGTGTGTATATATATATATTTCTTTAAATAAAAGTAAATGAATTATATATTTTCAATTTAAATATTTTAATAATAATTTTATTAAATTTCTTTAAATAAATAATAATAATAATAAAATAATAATAATAATAATAATATAATAATAATAATAATAATAATAATAAATAATAATAATAATAATAATAATAAAATATAAAATATTTAAAAATATATATATATATATATAATATATATATATATATATTATAATATATATATATATATATATATATATATTATATATATATAATATATATATATATATATATATATATATATATATATATATATATATATAGTAATATAATAAATAATAATAATAATAATAAAATATAAAATATTTTATAAAAAGTTATATATATATATATATATATATATATATATATATATATATATATATATATATATATATATATATATATATATATATATATATATATATATATATATATATATATATAAATTTTAATATTCTCTCAGCAAGAACATAAGCGTATCCCTTTGGGATACACATATGAGCCTGTAATAATAAAAATAATATAAATTTAATGATTATAACAATATTTGCAATAATAATAATGATAGTTTATTCCTTCACAATAAAGCGAGTCTGTAGGAAAAATAATAATAATAATAATAATAATAATAATAATAATAATAATAATAATAATAATAATAATTAGGATAATAATGATAATAATAATGATAATAATGATGATAATAATAATAATGATAATGAAATTAATAATGATGATGAAATAATAATAATAATAATAATAATAATAATAATAATAATAATAATAATAATAATAATAATAATAATAATAATAATAATAAATAATAATAATAATAAAATAATAATAATAATAATAATAATAATAATAATAATAATAATAATAATAATAATAATAATAATAATAATAATAATAATAATAATAATAATAATAATAATAATAATAATAATAATAATAATAATAATAATAATATAATAATAATAATAAAAATAATAATAATAATAATAATAATAATAATAATAATAATAATAATAATAATAATAATAATAATAATAATAATAATAATCCTTGACTATAAAGTGAGGTTTCCAGTTTTGTTATATTCTTATCGCATACTTGGAATGAATTTTTTAGATGCTTCAAACGCCGAACCATGACCTTAATACTTGGCTTACCTTCGGAACCATAAAAATCCTTGAGGACCCCAATGTTAGGGCCAGATCTTCTCCTTAAAATGTTATGATGAATAAATCCTTCATAAAAAAAAATAAAATAATAAAAAAAATAAAAAAAATTATTAATATTTTAAGAATGGATAAAATAATAATTACAGTACCTTGAAAATTGTAAATGTATGATAAATTTTTTTTTTGTTAATATATTTTCAGAATTATAGTTTTTAGACGTCGGTAAATTTTAAGTTAGTAAATTATGAGAGTTTATGGTAATAGTAGAAGTATTAGTAACCATGGTAGTAGTAAAATTATTAGTGGAAAATAATAATAAATGAAGAAGATAATAATATTGCTAATAATAATATTGCTAATAATAATAATAATAATACTAATAATAATAATAATAATAATAATAATAATAATAATAATAATAATAATAATAATTAATAATTTAAAAAAAATAAAAATAAATAATAATAAAATAATATAATAATAATAATAATAATAATAATAAATAATAATAATAATAATAATAATAATAATAATAATAATAATAATAATAATAATAATAATAATAATAATAATAATATAATTAATACGATAATAATAATGATAATAGTGATAATAATGATAATAATGATAATAATAATAATAATAATAATAATAATAATAATAATAATAATAATAATAATAACA
>SEYY01024575.1:0-2500 GCA_009176605.1 Armadillidium nasatum | reverse complement strand
AAGGTTTGTTGGGTTTAGTTGAAGGGAAAGAATATGGAATGTACGCTTCCATGCCAGAAAGAATCACCTAGGTTATTCGCTCAGCACATTCCGAGGAACTTCTCCCACGGAAACAGTAATCATTCCATGGGAAATCAGAGAAGAACAACTTCATATCTGACCAGTTAGTCGCACCGAAGTGACAAAAACGTCTCCTCACCGAAGGAGGAGGCAGTTCTTGCCGAAGGCCTGAGGAGGCATAACAAGAAACGAAGATAAGAAGTTGATCGGATGACCCCAGAGAAGGAAAGAGTTTGACAGTATAATGAGAATGATAACAGGTTAAGAAAAGATCAAGTAAGTTGTGTTCATCACCAAGACGGTAAGGGATACGGGTAGGGAGTTGTACCTACAGTTCAAGTAAGTTCTAAATAGAAAAGTTGAAGGTGAATCAACAAGTTGGATCATGAGAATTAGGAGAAAGTCATTGTCATTGGTGAACATTGAAATCATCTAAAATGATGATTTCGGAGAAAGGAGAATAAGAAAGAATCTCTTATTTGGAGTTTAAATATTCGAATAATTTTTTATAGTCAGTACAATTAGGAGATAAAAAGACAGAAAAAAAAATTTAGTAGTAAAATTACAAGAGAGTTTAGGCCATAAAGTAGATTCAGAAGATTCCAAATTAGATACACGAGACCAAGCAACATCGTTGCGAACATATGCGCAACATCCGCCTTTGACTGAAATTTAAGGTTAGAGGCAGTAGGGGGTAATAGAATAAGGTTTGCTGATAGAGCACCCAAGCACCTGAGTTTCGGTTAAGACCAAGAAATGAGGTTTAGAAGAAGAGAGGTAGTGTTTGACACAGGATATATATATATATATATATATATATATATATATATATATATATATATATATATATATATATATATATAATATATATATATATATATATATATAATATATATTATATATATATATATATATATATATATATAATATTATATATATATATATATATATATATATATATATATATTATATATATATATATATATATATATATATATATATATATAATAATATATATATATATATATATATATATAATATTATATATATATTGTGAGCGTGTTTATGCCGCGCGTGCATGCTTTTAAAATGTAAATATGATTATACCTTTTTTTTAGTATATGAAATAGCACATAAATCTTTTAAAAAGAATAATAAACATAATACTAAAATTAATTTTAACCTAAAGTATGTGTGTGTGTGTGTGTGTGTGTGTGTGTGTGTGTGTGTGTGTGTGTGACCTTGTGCTTGAATTTCACTGGGAAAGATTAAAATGACTGTCAGAAGGTTAAGAAATAATATTACAACTACTATTACTACTACTAATAATAAGTATAGAAAAATATTTTTAATAACAATAATAATAATCATAGCAATAATAATAATAATAATAATAATAATAATAATAATAATAATAATATATAATAAAATTAATAAAATAATAAAATAATAATAATAATAATAATAAAAAATAATAATAAATAAATATAAATAATAATAATAATGATAATAATTAATAATAATAATTATAATAAAAAGAGAAGTAGCAGTAAAAACAAAATAATAACCGTAATAATAATGTATTACAATACTTTTATATCAATTTATTTATTACATCTTTTACAGCATAGAAAAAAAAATTTGTTTTGGGTTTTTACTTTTTTCTTTAATTTTCTTTAAATATTTTAACTTTTTCAACCAAAGTGGTATTTTTTTTTTTTTTTTTTTTTTTTTTTTTTTTTTTTTTTGCTTTGAACTTGACAGTGAAGTAATGGTACGTACTCACGATCGACTTCCTGAGCCTATTTTGTAGTTTAGGGGTTATTTAGGGGGTTAGGGTTTAGGAGTTATTTATAAGGGTTTTACTTTCAGAAACTTTTGTTTCATGTTAACTTTTCGTTTTTGTTTTTGTACTTTGTTTATAGTACGTTTTACATTGTTCTTTTGATCCATGATAAGAGTGTAATTGTCCTTGTATTGTTCAATCTTGGGTTATTTAAGCACAATTTTCCTTAAGATATCTTACATGAAATTCATTTGCGATTTTCATAATATCTTACGCGACTTTCTCTTACTTTAATATTACCTTAATTCGTAATAAAAATCTTTCTGTCCTCGTAACCTTCTCTCCACACCCATTATATCATTCCAAGATTTCTAACTTCCTTATAAGTCTTCATTACCTTCCCTCACTTTCTCTTTCCTTCTCCCCCTCTCTTCCTTCTCCCTTCCCCCTAGACTCTAATCGAATTCATTTCTTTTCTTTGTTGCCGAAATTCCTTCCCCTCTCCCCCCTCTCATTAAACACTGTCCTTTGGAACTCTTTTTCATTTCTTTTTCACTGTAATGTTTTAATGTTTTTGTCGGCCATTAAACAGAATATGAAATAATAACAACTCATAATAATAATAATAATAATAATAATAATAATAATAATAAT
>SEYY01024574.1:0-22500 GCA_009176605.1 Armadillidium nasatum | reverse complement strand
AATAGGAGGAAGCTAAGTTAGAGTTGACATTTTTTGTAAAATGTCAAAAAAGGCGAGAAGAGGAGGAACCTTATTATTGCATTTACGACGAAGGAAAGAGTTTTTGGTGTCACGAAGAATAGATTTTGCACGATTCCGGGAAGAAATATAAGTTGAGTGAGTTTCTGGAGTTTGAAGAGTAAGGTGATCCCTGAAGGCAGAATCATTGCGGCTGATAACTCAAGAACAAGCAGAGTTAAACTAAGGTTTGTTAGGTTTAGTAGAAGGGAAAGAATATGGAATATACGCCTCCATGCTGGAGAGAATTTCCTCGGTTATGCGCTCTGCGCATTCCGAGTGACCCCTCCCACGGAAGCAGTAATCATTCCATGGGAAATCAGAAACTTACAACCGCAAGTCAGACCAGTTGGCAGCACCGAAATGCAAGAAACGTTTCCTCGCCGAAGGAGGGAGCCTTTCTTACGGAAGTCTTGAAGAGAATGAACAAGAAATTGAGATAAGGAGGTGATCGGATGAACCCAGAGAAAGAAAGAGGTTAATAGTATAAGAAGGATAAGTAGTTAGGAAAAGATAAATATATTGGGTTCATCACCAACACTGTCGGGTATACGGATACAGAGTTGCACCAACTGCTTAAGATTGTTCTGGATAGAAATCTCGTAGGAGAGTCCACTAGCTGGATCATGAGAATTAGATGAAAGCCATTGGTGGTGGTGAACATTGAAATCACCTAATATGATGCTTTCGAAGAAAGGAGAAAAATAAAGAATGTGTTCTATTTTGAGTTTAAATAATCGAAGAATTTTTTACAGTCAGTCGAATTTGGAAATAAATAGACAAAACAAGCAAATTTAGTAGTATAATTGCAAGAGAGCTTAAGCCATAGAGTAGAGAATTTAGAAAACTCCAAATAAAGACACGAGAACAAAAAACGTCGTTGCGCATATATGCGCAACATCCACCTTTGGCTGAAAATTGAGGATGAGACAGTAGGAGGAAACATTAAATTTTGCTCTCAATGTATTCAAACACCTGAGTTTCAGTTAAGAACAAGAGATGAGGTTTAGAAGAAGAGAGATGGTGTTCGACAAAAGGGAAATTAGAAAAAAGCTCTAATGTTTCAGAAATTAATGAAAAAAAGAAAACCGTGCAACAGGGCAAGCCGGACTCAGTGTCCTGGCCTCACCATCACCATCATCGGAGTATCCCAACTCCCAAGTGACGATTGGGCGAGGGTTGGATGAAGGTTGGATGTTTTTTTTTTTTAGTTTTTTTTTTTAGATGCAGCCCCTCCAAACATCTCCGAGGCTGATTTAAATTTCCCCATTTTAACTATTTTAATAGGTAATGTATTAGTAAGCGCTTGTAAATTTGTGGAAACATGCGAAGAAAGTGGGTGGAGAGATAATGGGTGCATAAACACTCCAATGTGAGTCGATGGTACACAATAGACCCTCTGAGAAAAGAGAATTGCAGGAATGAACTAAAGGGCAACGGAGTGAGGTGGAATGGTTTATCCCAATCTATCACTCGGCTGATTATGTCCAGTGGAGGGTATTTTCATCTCTTCGGACAGCGAAGGCAGGTTGCGATCATCATTTTATTACATTTCTCATGCTATACGAGGTTTTCTCACTCATTGCCGAGGCCTTTTTAATTTGTAGGTAAGTACTGATTTGTTATTCCATCCGTGTGCTTCTTTTTATGCTGATCTGTTTTTCTAGATTCTACATTTTGTGTTCAGCATCAATATTCTCAATTCTGTGTTAAGTGTTTGTGATTCAAAGTATCATAGAAATTACCACTCCGTGACGCCAATGTTCTTTCATTTCTCTTCACACAAACTAAATTTGGTAGTAAATGATATTAACTTTATACCTGAAATTGGCAATAATGTAGGAATTTTAATGGTTTTATTACGCTTTTTAGCGAGTCTGTTTTGGGTAGTAAATTGATGTCAAACATCCCATGCCTATGCCAGACCAAATGGTTTAAAAAACGTAAGTGCGTCAGATAGTTCAAGGAGCACTTTGTACGAATAATGCAAGCGTTAGAATGTAAAGGAAATGTCGCCGCAAGAAAAAGCGCCTTTCAGTTACATTCGGTGGCATGCAAGTCGTCATTCATCATGGCTGTAATGTTGATCGCGAAGTACTCTGCGGTGTTAGAGCCAGTTGTTAAAATGCTCTCCAATTCAAGACATTGGATTTCGTCAAAAACTCGCAGAATATGCAACGCGCTGTGGAAAGATCACGAGAAAAAGATACAACGAGAATATTAAGAACAGATGAATGTTTGAGTTGAGTGTTTTCGAAGAAGACATCATAGTTGTATGGAAGATTGTGTCGAGTGGAAAAGATGGAGGAACTGAGTTTTTGAGACATTGAAAACCACCATGTTTTCTCTGCCAATTTGAAATACGTGAAAGATCAGAGGCTAGTTGCTCCAAGGGTACCCTTCTCGAGTCTATTGCTGTTGGAATAGACGTCTTTCAAAGTGAAAGGAATAATGAAAGGTGGAGTCATCAGCATAGGAGTGGATAGGAGATAATAATGAAAAGCAGAAAAATTGTTGGAAATAGAACAGAACCCTGAGGAACACTAGTATTAATAGATTTAAAGGAAGAACGGTGGCTGTCTACAACAACAGCTATAGAACTACCGGAAAGGAAATTAGAGAGAGGATCCCAGAGAATGATAGATACAGAAAGAAGGAAGTTTAGAAATCAAAGCTCTGTGCCAGACTCTATCGAAGGATTTCGATATGTCCAGCGCGACAGCAAAGGATTCCCCGAAATGCTGAAGAGCGGAGGATCAAGAGTCAGAGAGAATGGAAAGAATATCACAAAATAGAGCGTTTTTTACGAAACCCATACTGGCGATCATAGATAAGATAAGAGAATTGAGATGTTTCCAAATCTTCCTGTTAAGGATAAATTCGAAAACTTCAGAAAGAACGGAAGTCAAGGAAATGGACGATAGTTGGAGGGTTGAGAAGGATCCCCCTTCTTCGGCACAGGCTTAATAAGCGCACGTTTCCAGGAGGAAGAGAAGGTTGAAGTAGAAAGATAGTTGCGAAATAGTTTACCAAGGCAGGGTACAAGTTCGCAAGCACAAATTTTGAGAGAACTACAGGTGGAATGCCATCGGGACCATACGTCTTCTTAGTATTAAGTTCATAGAGAGCATAAATCACATCTTTAGAGGATTTTAATAAATGATTTGGAGGGGAGGGGATTGAAGAAGGAGGAATAGCTCCGGAATCGTCTAAGGTTGAATTAGAGGCAAAAGTTTGAGCGAAGAGGTCAGCTGTAGTAGAAGGTAAAACAGCAGTTGTGTTGTCGGAAGATACTAAAGGAGGGAAAGAGGAAGAAGCAAAGTTAGAGTTGATATTTTTGGCAAATGCCAGAAAGAGTGTGAGGAAAAGGAACCTTAAAGTTCATTGCATTTTCTACGGAGAAAAGAGTTTTTAGTGTTACGAAGGATAGATTTTGCACGATTCCGAAATGAAATATAGGTTGCGTTAGTTTCTGGAGTTTGAAGACATTGGTAATCCTGAAGGCAGCATCCCTGCGGCGGTTAGTGAGAGAACAAGTTGAGTTAAACCAAGGTTTGTTAGGTTTAGTTGAAGGGAAAGAAAATGGAATGTACGACCCCATGCCAGAAAGAATCACCTCAGTTATGCGTTCAGCACACTCCGAGGGACCCCTCCCACGGAAACAATAATCATTTCACGGGAAATCAAAGAAGTACGACCGCAATTCCGACCAGTTTGAGGAACAGTTTTCTATCAACATATGGGGGTCTTTCTTGCGGAAGACTTGAAAAGATAGAAGAGAATACAGAGATAAGAAGATGATTTTAGGAACCCAGAGGAGGAAAGAGCTTAACAGTATAAGAAGAAAGATTAGAAGTTAGAAGAAGGTCTAGAATGTTGGGTTCATCTCCAAGACGATCAGGGATACGAGTAGGGAGCTGCACCAACTGCTCAAGGTCGTTTTGGATAGCGAAATGGAAGGCACGTTCACCAGCTCTATCATGAGAACTAGAAGAAAGCCATTGGCGGTGGTGAACATTGAAATCATCTAATATGATGATTTCAGAGAAAGAAGAAGAAAGAATGTACTCTATATTGGAGTTTAGATAGTCAAAGAATTTAGGATAGTCAGTAGAATAAGGAGATAAATAAACAGAACAAAAAATGAATTTAGTCGTAGAATGGCAAGAGAGCCTGAGCCATAAGGTGGAAAATTCGGAAGACTCCAAATTAGAGGTATGAGAACAAACAACATCATTGCGCGCGTATGCGCAACATCCTCCTTTAGTCGAAAACTGAGGATAGAGACAGTAGGAGGAAACAGAAATAGAGTTTGCTATCAGTACGCTCAAACATCTGAGTTTCTGTCAAGAATAAGAAATGAGGTCTAGAAGAGAGGTGATGTTCAACAAAGTGGTAATTGGAATGAAGATCGCGAAAAAAACAGACCGTGCATCCGGAACAGCCGGCTACAAATTCCTGGTGGCATCAACCCCATCACTGGAGGCCACCAACTCCCAAGTGGTGATGGGGGAAGGGGTGGATGAAGTGCTATCTTTTTTTTTTTTTTTTAAGGATGCGGGAATGAAATAGTGTTTATTGTGTGTAAAAGAAGAGCCTACTCCGTGTAGAAAGTATATATATATATATATATATATATATATATATATATATATATATATATATATATATATATATATATATATATATATATATATATATATATATATATATATATATATATATATATATATATATATAGAGGTGGACCGGATAGTAATTTTTTACTATCCACGGATGCGGATGCGGTTGCGGATATCCGCAGATGCGGATGCGGATAGTTTAATTTTTTAAGAGTTTTTGCCATAGATTCTTGGAATTTTAAATATAATATCCGGAATCTATGCTAGCATAGATAACACCCCACCAACCTCTTTCCCCAACCTCCACCCATTTGGAAAAAGGTATATATATATATATATATATATATATATATATATATATATATATATATATATATATATATATATATATATATATATATATATATATATATATATATATATATATATATATATATATATAACCAGAAATTCAGTATTACCTTCACACTTCACAGTTTCACATATTCCATTTGAAGTTAATAATTGGTAAGTTATTTTTTAGAAATAAAAGCTTTTAGGGCTCTTTCAGGTGAAAGTTTGGTTCGCTTTTCGTCGTAAATGAGGCCTGCTCCACTGAAAAGACGCTCACTAGCAACACTAGTTGAAGGACATGCTAAATAAGTCCTTGCCAGCTCAGCAAGAAAAGGGAAACTTTTGCAATTATCTCTCCACCAAACCAGTTGGTCTTTATCTGCCTCCAAACGTGGGAGTTTCAGATAATTTTCAATAATCGATATTGTATCCTTTGACACTTCTGACTGTGATTCTTCATCGCTGCTGGAAGCTAGAAGATCTTTCATTGATTTAGCAATGCTTAAGCTAACAGATTTTGTTTCTTTTGTATCTGAGAGCTTTGGCTTTTTCTTGAAAGGCGTTATTATAGCTGTTTCTGTCATCTCATCGCATAAGCATCCTAATTTGATTTTAACATTCTGAGAAACAAGTGGTTTAAAAAATTTTGTTTTGTACCTAGAATCTAAAAATGTTTTAATTGTATAAGCTAGCATCATCATTTTCCAGGTTTTCAAATCTGTCGTTCATCTCCTTCATTAATGTTTCAGTCATCCTTGAAACTCCCTTAGACTTAATAATATTTGTTAACACAACTTTCAATGTTGGAACAAGTGGTATCACATCTGACAAACATGATTCAGCTGAACTTATAGTCTTTGTTAATTCTTCAAAAGGCTTAAGGATATTAATACAATTATTTAAAATGTCATTTTCGTCACCTGTTAGAGGCTTTATTTTTGTGCTGCTTGAAGCATAAATGCAAATGGCCTCATTAATTTCGATCATCCTCTCAAGCATATGCAAACTACTATTCAAAGTGTTTGAATATCTTGAATGACAGAAAGTGGACGAACATTTAATCTTGTTTGTATTTTTTTCAGCTCAATTATGCAACAACGGAGTGATTGAAATGCGTAGCAATTAACCTACATTTGGTTATTAAATCGGATACACATTTTTGACTCATAATGGAATTTTTAACTACTATCTGAGTTTGGTGTGCAAAGCAATCTACATTTTTCACTCTTGCCAGAGAAAGTGCTTTTTTTATATTTGTGCCATAATCCCTGACTACCCAAGTGCACTTCATTTATTGAAATCTTCTATTTTGTCAGCATCTTTTCAAATACAGTTTCAAGATAGTCGCCTATATGGCGTTCAGAAAGAGGTTCTGCGTTCAATACAAAATTTTGTATAGTAATTTTTTACTATCCACGGATGCGGATGCGGTTGCGGATATCCGCGGATGCAGATATTGGAAAAATGATGCGGATATCCGCAGTTGCGGATGCGGATGCGGATATCCGGTCCACCTCTATATATATATATATATATATATATATATATATATATATATATATATATATATATATATATATATATATATATATATATATATATATATATTGCCCAAAATATCAAATTTGTTCAAAAATTAGTAACTGTTTCTATTAAACTTAATTGTCATTATAGTCAAATTGTCTAATCCTTTCTAATTTCTTTATTCTGAAAATCGTTTTACAGATAATTCAGATATATTATTATTATTAAATATTTTAAAAAGAAAATGTCAGTAAATATTATCTGTTAAAATTGAAATTTGATAAAAAAAAATGGAAAAAAGTTCTCAATTTGGATTACGTATTAATATATTTATGGCTTCTTTACTTGGGATTAAATGCTGTCATAACAGAGAGAAAAAATGGAAATGGATTAATTTGATTCAAGATCTTCACTGCAACTCTATATGTATTGCTGAAATTGCATTCATACCTTTCTATTTGGTTTATATTTGGAATACCTTTTTACATTTCAAACTGAACTCGTCAAATGTATCTTCAACAGTTATCCAAGCCTCTGTCTTACTCTTGAGTCGTTGTATATGGATTAACAACATTCTCACTTATAACTATTTACACGAGGTTTCATTCCAAATATTTGATAAACATAATTAAGGAACTCTTGATTTTCCATAAACATTTTTGTCGTGAAGTTAAAGAAAATTATGTTACTTTTATTTTTTGTTTAGGCTTAAGTATCTGTTTTATTATCAACTTTATGTTGTCTGTTATATATGGAAGAAGAGGTAAAAGAAGTGGACAACAATGGTAAAATCATTGGTCATTGCATTCTATGGGCACACATTTCCAATATTATTTTGTAATTTGTTCTTCTCCATAATGGAAAATCTATCATCTATTTTTGAAAACCTAAGTACTGAGGTACACAGTTTTCAATCCTTGAAAACTGGGCAGTCGGTCTTACACGAATTCAAAAATCTAAAACTCTCTAAAAAGAAACTACATTTAAAAATCACTAAAAAATATAGAGAAAATTTGGTTAAGTTTTACATCTTAACAGAGAAACTTTTTGAATACTTCCAAATCCCAATTTCACTTATATTCCTAAATAATCTGATATTTGTAATGGTTCAAGGAGCAAGTATAGCAACTTTTTCTAAAGTTGCCTTCACTGAAATTTTCCCAACTGTTATTAATATATTACATATATATACAGTATTATTTATTGCAGATACATTGCACCAGAAGGTAAGTTCATTTTAATACTTCTTTATATATACAAATAAAAAGAACATTAATTAAGTAATAACAAATGTAAAATATAATTCAAATGAAAAAAAAAAAAAATAAAAAAAAATTAATAATATATATATATATATATATATATATATATATATATATATATATATATATATATATATATATATATATATATATATATATATATATATATATATATATATATATATATATATTGCTTCTTTCTTTGGAAGGTAAGATGGGGAAAATGGGATGCATAACTGGGGCGTGGGTGGGTGGTTAGGAAACTCTGTCTGGGGTAAAGGACTTCAGAAGGAGACAAACTAGAAGAGAAGAGAAAGATGATTTTAAGAAGATGGACTTCTAAATAAATTAAAGACTAGATATAGAGGGAAACTAAGTAGGTACAATGTGAAGGGGAGTTATTGTTGCACTGGTATTGAGTTCTGGTTTAAGGTTGCAAATATATAAAGATTCTAAGATGCGGAGGGAAGAAAAGTCAGAGTGAGAGTTTAGAATTGTGAAATGTTTAGGAAGAAGAAGAAAGTTGCAGGAGAGAAAATGGCTACGTATATTAGAGAAAGAAGGAGAGGAGAAGGGAAGAGAGGTGTGAAAGGAAATGCCTTGATGTTCAGAAATACGAGTGTGAAGGATGTTTGCAGTAGAGCCAATATAGCCTCTATTACAGGACAGGAAAATTTACACACTACAGAGGCAATGAGAAGAGAGGGAAAAGTAGGTTTATATTGAAAAAAGGAGGAAATTTTGAAAGGAGTGTTGTAAGAGAATTTGTGTATGTGTTTACTGCCTGTGATAATTTATTATTATTATTATTATTATTATTTAGTATTAGTAGTAGTAGTAGTAGTAGTACTAATTGAAGAAGTAGTAGTAATAGTTATAGTACTAGTACACAGTATTTTGATTATATATATATATATATATATATATATATATATATATATATATATATATATATATATATATATATATATATATATATATATATATATATATATATATATATATATATATATATATATATATATATATATATATATATCAGATCGACGTTGTTGCAAATATTTTGTATAAAATGGTTTCTCTTGAGAATTCAGAAGATAAAAGAATTCAGGTAAATTTTTTCAATTTTTTTCAAATTTAAAAATTTGTAAAAAAAATTCTTTTTTTTTTTTTTTTTTTTTTTTTTTTTTTTTTTTTTTTTTTTTTTCAAATTTCAATATTTTTTAAATTATTTAAAAAAAATTCCAATTTGTTCAAATTTTTCAAATTTTTTCAAATTTTAAAAAAAAAAAAAAAAAAATTTTTTTTCAAATTTTTTTTTTAAAATTTTTTTTCAAATTTTTTTTTCAAATTTTTTTTCAAATTTTTTTCAAATTTTTTCAAATTTTTTAGTTATTTAAACTTCTTATTTACTTTGAAAAATATTTTTATTTACTTTTTCCATTAAAATTTTAAGAACTGTTTTTGAAATATCTGAATAAAATTTATAAAAAATGTACCAAAATCTGGAGTTTTTATGGGTTTAAATCTATTTTAACCCTCTTGTTTATGCCTTTAAGTTAATAATACAGATTTATTTTTTTCATTTAACTGTTTAATAAAACTTTCAGATTTACGAAATATGCAAACTTTTGAAAAGGTTTCCGAAAATCAGATTTTTTGGTTTCTTCTCAGTTGGGCGCAATTGCTTGCTGCCGGTGATAATTTATTATTATTATTATTATTATTATTATTATTATTATTATTATTATTAGTAGTAGTAGTAGTAGTAGTAGTAGTAGTAGTAGTAGTAGTTGAGAAATGATGATTATAATTATAATTATTTATTCAATAATGTTCCTTTTACTTATATTGCAGATTAATTAATTTATTTAATTAATTAATTAATGTAATTAATTAATTTAATTAATTTCTTTGCAGATTTTGAGCACTTTCCTAACTTATCTCGTCATCGGTTTTCAGTTCAGCGTTTCCTCTAATAAACAATAATAATAATAATAATAATAATATAATAATAATAATAATAATAATAATAATAATAATAATAATAATAATAATAATAATAATAATAATAATAATAATAATAATATAAAAATAATAATGAAATATTAACAGTAGAAAAAAAGAAAATAAAATCGTTTGACAAAATTTCCTTTAAAACTTTTATCATAATCTCAATGAAGAATTTTAAACCAAATATTTTAAATAATAATTTTTCCTTCCTCTTGAATTTAAATGTATTTGAAATAACCAATGTTAAAATAGGTAGTAAATATAATACAAAAAATGGTCTTATTATTAAATGCTATTAAACTAAGGTGACTATCCGTCCCGAATTTTTCGGGACAGTCAGAATTTTTTATGCCGTATCCCAATTTTTTTATAGACGGATATTTGTCCCGATTTTTAGATTTGGCAAAAATTATTTATTCAGCCAGTCAGTCACACAGCAGAAGAAGGCAGTGACACACCGTCATACAGGTGACTCAATCTTTTCTTCTTTCGAGATTTTACTTTTGTTTTGACTTAAATTGTGTCAGTATCGCCCCGGCTTTTATGCGGTTCGTACTCTTGTTTTAGTGATTGTGAGTGAAGTATATTAATCAGATTCCTGTGAACTGTTATTGTTACGTTTTTGAGATTCATTTTATTGAGATCAAGAAAAGGAATGGCTTCATAAAAACTTGTGTTCTTTTAATGCAGAACTCCGAAAAGAATATCCTTTTATTAAAAGCACTATCACTGATTCAGACGTTCGATGTGATACATGTGTTTCAAGTTTTAATATTGGCCACGGAGGACGATCTGATATTAAACACCATATAAATAGTGAAGAACAAAAGAAAGCTGTTGCTTCTGCAGCTTCAAGTTTGTTATTGACGTCATTTTTTAAAACTAAAGCTACCGAAAAAGAATTACAGGTGGCAGCTGTTGAAGGCGCATATGCTTATCATACAGCCAGCACAACCAATCTTTTAGATCAATGAAGTGTACTTCAAAATTAATTCAGGTCTCAGTAGAACAAAAGTTTTCTTGCGCCAGAACTAAGGCAGAAGCTATTGTTACAAATGTTTTAGCGCCGCATGCTATTTCTGAGATTAAGACTGAGGTACAAAAGGCTAATTTCATATCAGTAATGACTGATTCATCCAATCATAAAGATAAAAAAATATTTCCAGTCCTTCTGAGATATTTTGATGCTACCCAAGGAGTACAAGTGAAACTGTGGGAATTAAAGTCTTTGCCCGGATGAAGCTCTGATTTAATAAGCTCATTTCTCAATGAAAGTTTAGAAAACATTGGCGCCAAAGAAAAAACAGTTGCACTTTGTGCTGACAATAGCAATTGTAATTTTGGTGGAGTTAACAGAAAAGGGAAAAATAATGTTTTTACAAAGTTGAAAAACTACCTTGGTAACGAATTATTAGGAGTCGACTGCACAGCACACATAGTGCACAATGCAATTCGAACAGATTCTGATATTCTTCCAGTGGACGCTGAAACTGTTGTTTCAAAAATCTACAGCTATTTCCATGTTTACACGGTTCGTGTAGAATTCTTAGGGAGTTCTGTGATAGTGTAAACATGGACTATCAAAAGATCCTGGATTATAGTAAAACCCGATGGTTAGCTCTTCTTCCTGCAATTGAGAGAATTCTACAAACTTTTGAATCCTCAAAAGCTGTATTCTGAGTCAGAGGAAAAATGCCCTACAGTTATTAAATCGAGTTTTGGGAATCCACTCTTTGAGGCATGGTTGTGGTTTATTCATGGTCAAGCATCAACTTTTCATGATTCGGTTAAGCTGATCGAAGATCAGAATGTAAGCGTTTTATATGTTATAGAACAACTCAGTAAACTAAGGATAAGTTTGAAGTCAAAGTTTGATGATAATTATTTGCCTTTATCAGTGAAATAAATGCTTTCAAAAATTGAGCAAGAAGGAAATATCACAAAAGAGGAAGTAAGCAACTTTTATTCAATAACCAAGCAGTTCTATCAGAATACTCTGGAATATTTGGAGAAATGGTTTGCTCCAATCGACGAATTACAGACATGCAGTTGGATAGTTTTGAAGGAAATTCCTACTTGTGAATACATTGAAAAAACTCAAAAATTTATAAATCCCTCTGTTGAAATATGTAAAAACGAACTCTACGACGAGTATGTTTATGTGAAGCAGTGTGTAAATGAAGAAAAATTGACTAAATGGAGGGAAATGAAAACTTTAACTGAAAACAAGTGGGTTGAGATCTTCACTCATTTTAGTAAAAATAATGTTCCAAACTTAAATATGTTAAAGTTCGTAGAATTTTTGCTCTGCTTGCCTGGCACCAATGTTCCAACAGAACGAGTATTTTCATTGATGAACAATCTGTGGTCATCAAACAAAACAGTTATCGATTGACACTTTGATAACAAAACAAACATCATCAAACAAAACAGTTATCGATTGACATTTTGATAACAAAAGTTAACATCAACAAATCTTGCCAAGACTTTTACAAAGTGTTGCTTTCCAACAGAGACTCGTTGAAAAAGAATTCATTCTTCTGAGAAGTATCTGCAGGATAATTCCTAAAGTATGTCATTGTAAAATAGTATTTTATGCAATTTTTGTTTAAATTAGAGATAGCAAAAAAGGCATTTTTTTTGTAGAATATCCTAATTAACTAATAAACCATATGACTTGTTTTTGAAAACAACAATCGTATTTCTTTATATTAAAAATCACCCTCCTTTATACATTTGGGTGAGGGGGGGGCAACGTTCAGAAGCGTTCCGATTTTTGGTCAGAATAATATGGTCATCTTATCCTAAACTCAAATTTAAATTTTTTTTTTTTTTTAAGTTAAATGTAAGGTTTTTATTTATTTTTGTGAAATATCACTTTATTGATAAAAATTCTATATAACATTCGTATTAAAATTATATTTCTCTGTTTCGTAACTTGTCTAAGAAAATAACAAGATAAATTTATATCTAAAAGAATGCGGCCTATATTTGGAGTGAATTTAAAAATCCCTATAATATTTTGTTTCATTCTGGTAGGGGAGGGCTATCTTCGTTTCAATAGCCGACAGCCAGACATGTTAAACTGTAAATTCGACAAACCAGTATCTAACGAAAGTTTCTGTAACAATTCTATTAGACGTTTATTCGATCTGATATAACTGGATAAAAGGCTATATCAACCTTGGAGAATAAGTGGAAAATAATATAAAACCTTTTATACTTGGGATGATTGTGAAACTTACCAAGATACGCAGTTTCTCTATGCACATAAAAAAATATTAATAAAGTTCTATGATAAAACCAATGGGTTACCATAGGGCCCCATGTAATCAAACCCCATAGGTTCCTATGACAGAAACAAGGATGACTATAGTATTTTTGTTACCAGACTTTGTTTAGGGTCCTTAAGGAATTTACCATAGGTTTATCTGTAGCAAACCTTTTATCGATATGGAAAAACATATGAACCCAATGCAAAAACTTACGTGAAATTTGAAATATAGAAACTATCTCCTATTATGGATATTTTCACTGCTAGCACAACCCTCATGAATATAATTTATGTGTACAATCTAACCGTCAACTATATATCACATTTGATTGAATATGAAATTTAAATTATATTACTAACTTGTGTATGTCAGAAATGAAGTCGGTGGCGCCATCTGTTGAGTTTGAAACGTACTCTTGAAGCTCACCGATCTGGAGGCCAAACCACTGACCATCATAGATAGACACTTTGCATTGCTTAACCTATTACGTCATTACTTTTTCTTCGCGTTTATTGTAAAAAAATATCATTTTATGCAATTTTTGCAAACGTATTATATTTATTATATATATATATATATATATATATATATATATATATATATATATATATATATATATATATATATATATATATATATATATATATATATATATATATATATATATATATATATATATATATATATATATATATATATATATATATATATATATATATATATGCGCGGCTTAATTAATTAGGATTAGAATGTAAAGTTTAGTAGAATTAGATATCATATAATTATAAGAATTTTTCACAACAACGCCATGCACTTGCTATCCTAGACAGAAACTGACAAAGCCTGGAAAAAGTCCTCTCCGCCGTGACGTGTTTCCCTGTCTCCCCCTATATGACATTATGTTGCAACCTTTATTAATATATCAAGAAAATATAAGCGTAAACTCTGTGAATAACTTTTATTGGTGCCTCATAAAAAGTAATAAAAAGCATGTTAAACTGTAAAAAAAGATGGTGTAGTGGTTACTTATAAATATAATTTGGATTTTAAATTTAAATTATTAAACCTTAGCTTACAACGTCACCTGTTTGACGAACTAAGATTCAGAGATTGCCGAGATTATCCTCACAGATTCTGGCTTTCTTCTTTGACTGACTCCCGTTATGGTGTGACACTTGCCAATATATATCTCCACATAGTGTAATACAAAATTAATTATTTTATCTTATATTGATAATTAACAACAAAAGAGAATAATTAATAATTCATAGGTGCCTCACCTGATTATAAAATTAAACTGTGTATTACACCTTATTATTGAACAACCTTCGGGCTTATCGTTAAGAGGCCCTATATTGATGAACATGAAATGTAATGTCCCAGCCTGTGCTATTGTGAAGTGTACATTTTGTGATTCCTTTTTCTTTGTGCAGGGTTTTCAAAAAAACCATTTCTGCATTTATTTTTGTTTTCATCAGACTGCTTTATTTCTGCACAGTGGCCATTTCTTTTAATATGTAATCAATAGCGTCATCACCACCTACTAAAAACTTTCTCCTTCTCGTTTCTCGTTGCCTTTTCACTCCACTTTTTGGAGAAAATTGGGGGGGGGGGAGTGGGAGATTGGGGAGATATCGGAGTGATTTTTCCCCTTTATGGAGTCGCCTGACCATATATTATAATTATAGAGGTTAATCAAAATGTTACAACCATATTTATTTTATTTAATTAGATAAATACTTCTAAATCAGAAATAAATTACAGAGCTCAGTTCAATCTTAATATTTTAAAAAATAAAAATTAAAATATAAAAAATGCATGACTAGATGTAATTTTTAATGGAATGTAAACTACTCTCATTTCAAGTTAAATATAATAATTAAGATATTTTTTTTGAGTTCCTCAAAAGTTAACATAAGAGATCTATACCGACTTGAATACCAACACATGAGTGGATTATAAATCTGATGTGATACTGTGTATTCAGGTTAATAA
Source organism: Armadillidium nasatum (assembly GCA_009176605.1). Taxonomy (NCBI): domain Eukaryota; kingdom Metazoa; phylum Arthropoda; class Malacostraca; order Isopoda; family Armadillidiidae; genus Armadillidium; species Armadillidium nasatum. The sequence goes on along the minus strand of SEYY01024574.1, from coordinate 7,419 downwards.
AATTCAATATAAGGACTTTATTACGTTAAGCGGAATAGAGGAAAATTGCTACTTATACTAAATCCTTTGGTTGAGGAAAACACACACTAAAAATTATATATAATATATATATATATATATACTATATATATAATATATATATATATATATATTATATATATATATATATATATATATATATATATATATATATATATATATATATATATATTATATATATATATATATATATATATATATATATATATATATATATATATATATATATATATATATATATATATATATATATATATATATATATATATATATATATATATATATATATATATATATATATATATATATATATATATATATATATATATATATATATATATATATATATATATATATATATATATATATATATATAGTATATATATATATATATATATATATATATATATATATATATATATATATATATATATATATATATATATATATATATATATATATATATATAATATATATATATATATATATATATATATATATATATATATATATATATATATATATATATATATATATAGTATATATATCACAAAAGGAAAAGATTTGGGGTAGGGTATTATTTCACTAGTTCAATATTTCTGCCAATAAATCTGAGAGTTTTAACTGATAACTGTAAAAGATGCCAACAAGTAGGGAGGGAAAGATTAGATAACTTATCAATTTTTCACCGGAACTCTAAAGTGGTTGTTATCGACCAAAGTTTAACTACTATTCTGTGTGTCCAGAAGAAGTAAGAATATAGAGTTTCTCCACATTACGAGGGAATAATGAACAAAGTATGATTAATTTTGTTTTAGAACTTGCATTGGAACATTTTTAGAGTGAATGAGTTCATTCCTTTATACAACAACTACACCTCTACTATACAATAGGCTCATACCAACTGAAAACGGATTTTCGGAGAATGAAAGCGTCTAACAAAGCTAGTAGATGATTGGGTTTGAATAGCAAAGATATGGCTAAATAAATTGTATGTAAACATGTGATAAGATGCCATATTAACCTCAGATGATTTTTCATTTGAATTTGGATTTTATTAAAGTTATATCACATACTTTTTCTTAATAAAAAAATATTAAAACAATGTTCCAAAAGAATAAAACTTGAACTCTTATAGTAATTTACAATTTACATTAAGAAGAATATTCAATATAAAAAAATTAAGTAGACGATTTACGTATTCCACAAATTCATTTCAAAATAAGACAAATGTATTTCAATAACACCAACAAATAATTTTAAAATAATATCATTGTTCGAAGTTTAACTATAATAAAAATTACCTTTTAATTTATTATTATAATTCGTCATGAACTCTACAAAGTTTATTAAAATCGCAATGTTCAAAAATCGGTTGTAGAAAGCGTCTGTAGTCTTCCCAAGGACATAAAATTGAAGAACATGCCCTCTCAAATGGTATCGGGAAACCCTCAAAAAACGTTGCAACTTTGTAAGATTCTGGTTTACCATAACCATCACACCTACAGAGTAATAATAGTAGTAGTAATAATAATAATAATAATAAAATAATAAAAAATTTTGTTTTAATTTTTATTTAAGTGTACAGAAGCGACCCTAGCTCTTCAAATAGCGGCTATACTGAAGCGAAAATCGACTTCAAGGGCAGTTCATGGAAAAAACTAATAAAATATTCAGCGTGAGAAAGCTAAATCTTAAAATAGATTTAGTGATATGAGGAAAGCAAAGATGCTTACAATATTACAGTGAGGTGATTCAAAGAAGATGCAAGGAAGGGGACAGGAATTCGGTACTGATGATAAATCAGTAAAAAAAAATGCATCTGAGGACTGTGATGGCTGCACAGTTGATAAGACGATGGTGAATGGAAGGAGGAGGTTAGAGACGCATAAAGGGCAGAAGGGTGGCTGTTCCTTGCCATAAGGTAGTTGTGCGTCAGATTCGTGTACCCGATTCTGAGACAAGCCAAGACAACCTCTTGGTGACGACGACTCTTACAAAAAAAGACCAAGTCTTGGGAAAAGGTTTGATGGACCGTAACGTAGCTTGGTACTCTGATTATTCTCGGTCCAATATGCCTGCCAGCATGTTTGAGAACGCTGACGTAGACAAGAAACAATCAGAGGCAGGTAGATAACCTCTCCTTATGTCAACAGGAAGGTATCTTCTTCTGACACATTGTGAGTAGCTGCAAAATTTTTTTTTATTTTTTTATTTTTTTACATATCACCACCAGTCAGGGGCAGATCCCTTTTCAAGGAGGGGGCTTATAAAAGACAAAGGAAGGAGTAAACCCACCCAGCCCCAAACCTAACCTTAGTTGGGCACAGACGGAATCCTTAAAGAGAGGAAGATTAAATGCAGAAGGAAAAATAGATGATGGTAGGGAGTTTCACAGAACAGAGGTGGCTGGAAAGAAGGAGGCACCACAACGGGCAAGTCTGGGGTTTCCAGCATCCACACAAAATTCGTGCGAAAGCAGGGGAGCCATTGTGACGAGTGCGACGTAATGGTGTTGGAATGGGAGAGGCCAATTCCCTCGAGCAAATGTCATTGTAGTACCTGGAGAAGAGAGATAGTGTGTCAACGTCACGTCGCAGAGATAGAGGGTCAAGAGAGTTTGAAAGTAGAGGACAGTTTATTAATCTTTTAGCCGTAAGCTCAACCCTATCCAGAAGAAAGTTGGAACCGAAGCGTCCCCAAATGTGAGAACAGTATTCCATACACGGGCGAATAAGACTCATATATATTTGGAGTAAATTCAGGTCATGTCGGCCTTTAATTTGACCATGTTTCCGACTTTCCTCCCAACTCTGGTGGAACAATGGTAGGCCCTCTGGCCTTTCCCCACCAGAGGAGAAATAAAAAAAAAAAAAAAAAAAATTGCTCAGAAGAGAAAAATTCTCGCAACCTGAACAGTATTCACCTTCTTAGAGGCCGCCTTAGTAACCATTGTGATATGTGGTTTACAAGAAAATTTAGTGTTTATGTTCAGACCAAGAATGTTAATGTTATTTACAGGTGAGACGGGAGGGCCATTGAAGAAGATAGGAAAGTTGGGAGGTATTTTTGAGAGGGAGATGTGAAGAAGTTGAGTTTTTAGAGTTGAATCTCACAAGGTTGCTATGACCACACCGAGAAATCCCATCCAGATCAGCAAGAATAGAATCAGAAAGTTGAAGACGAGAAGCAAAAGAGGGAGCAGATTTGAAGTGAGTAGAATAATGGAGAGTTGAGTCATCAGTATAAGAATGAACAGAGTTAGAAGTGCAGTTGACAAGGTCGTTAATGAAAAGTAAAAATAAAGTTAGAGATACAACAGAACCCTGAGGAACACAACAATTGACAGGAAAGGAAAGAGAGGTTGCTCCATCTACAAGCGCCGAAATGGAACGATCTGAGAGAATACTAGACAAGAGTAAGCAAAGAGGAGGAGGAAACCCAAAGGAAGGGAGCTTAGAGAACAGTGACCATGCCATACCCGGTCAAATGCCTTGGATATGTCAAGCGCCACCATATAAGACTCTCCGAAGTCTCTAAGGGCAGAAGACCATAAATCAGTGAGATAGGAAAGTATGTCACCAGTTGATCTCGAGCGTCGAAATCCATACTGATGATCTGCGAAAAGAGAATGAGACTCCAAATGGTCCAGGAAATGAGAGTTGAGGAGAGTTTCAAAAATTTTAGACAGAGCACAAGTGAAAGCTATAGGTCGATAGTTGGAATGGTCAGTCTTTTTTCGGGATCGGCTGAACATATGCGCGCTTCCAGTATTAAGGCATAGAGAGTAGAGCTGAACGAGGACAGGCGCCAACTCGGAAGCACACTCCCTCAGAACGCGAGGGGGAATGCCATCCGGGCCACTGGCCTTCCTGACGTTCATAGATTTCAGGATCCCATGCACCCGATCATAAGTAATCACAGGTAGAGAATCAAGGGAAGTCTGAGAGGAGGAGTAGGAGGAGGGAAGCCAGAATCGTGCAGGGTGGAATTAGATGGAAAAAAGGAGGACGAAGAGATTTCCTTTTCAGAAGGAGTATTAGCTACAGAAAATCAGAGCAATAAGAGGAGGAAAGGCAGATTTACAGAAGTTTTAGAGATATTTTTGGCAAGAGGCTAGAAAATTTTATAAGTAGGAGAACCGTGGAGATCTGCGCACTTTTTTAATGAAAGTACGCTAGTCCGTCGAAGAACATCCCTGCAACGAGTTTTTCCATTCACGATAGTATTGTCTCTCTCACGAAGGACAAGAGAACAATTGCCATCAAACCATGGATTTTCAGGAGAAAAAGATTTAGTTGAAGATGGAATGAACCAGCTCATCCAATTGACGATAACAGCCCCTACTTTTTCAGCAGAGACCGAAGCGTCCCAAGAGACAAAGCAAGATTCACTTCAATGATAGTTAGTATAGAAGCGACGCATTGCCCCCCAATTAGCCCGATTGAAGTGCCAGAAAATGTATGCTCGTTTCCTGCTGTGCCCATGTGGAAGGGGACCCCAGCAGAATATTAATTCATTTTTTCCTCATGTGTAAAAGACATAGAAACCTCTGGATGACAGAAACCTGAGGGGATTCCTTGTCGAAAGGTCTTTTAATTCTAGAAGGGAACTCATGGAATCAGATAAGATGGCATATATGTAGGGACTGACCGGGGTTGGAATTTTGCCAGGGCCGAGGATGGGGACGGGGACAGGGTTGCCTAAAATTTTGTAAAGAGGTCAAAAGCACCGACATTTCAGATTAAGAAAATTAAATATAATTTTAATTGAGATTTATTTAATTATAAGGAAGAAGTAGAATAGCCAACATTCACTTAATAATTATAAGCATTTTTTCAGAAACTTCCATACTTTGTATAAAAAAAAAAAAAAAAAAAAAAAATTTTTTAAAAAATTATTATTCTGATTCATAATAATGATTCAACAGGTTTACTTAGGTAAAAAGTAAGTTAAAGTTTGAAAAAATGTAAGATATAAAATTATCACTGACCTCTGTCCCTGAACGTTACATTCCCCAAAATTCTAAAACTTTAATGTAAAATGTTCAAGAAGATTCTGATTAGTGAATAGTGATTTAAGTGAATGAATTGTGTTTTCTCTTTCATGTTGCATTCATTTTGTCCCACCCAATATGTAACGAAGGAATAATGGATTAAAATCATAATTTTCTTATATTTTCTTTAATTTAATCCACCATTATTAAGTATAATTTCAATTAACCCCGGTGTTTCCTTGATTAATTAGCCGGGGCCCGGTCGGTCTATAATATTAAATGTGTCACCCGCCAGAAACAATGCCACCAACTCAGCTGTAAATATAGATGAGCTAGGTGGTAAGGTGTGTGACACACCATGATGTCGGGGAAAACGGCTGACGCCCACGCACCTTCTTCTCTCTTAGAACCATTATTGTAAATTGGAATGGAAAGAGAGTGAGTGACTTGGTGGGAAGGGAATAAGGCATTCACAAGAGCTGGGTGTACTGTTGATTTATTCAGTGAAGACAGCCACATGCCCATATCACAGGAAGAGGGTAAAACCATGTGTTAAAAGTTAACAATTTAATTTCAAAATGGCCTGAAGAATCAAGTCAAGAAAGCGAAACACAGGGGCCACCACCCCAATAAATGGCTAGTAGATCGGGGTCTGGGAAACTTCTCCTATTAAAGGAGTCAAAGCTGCACCTCACGCGTGCACAGATCTCGGAGGCCCCTCACCCCCGCAATCCCACCCCAAAGGGTGGGACGTGAGTGCATCCTCGAAAGAGTCCCCGGAGCTCCGAGTCCGAGCCCCTTCAGCGCACCACAAGGTTCGGTTTGTGGAGCACGAGATTATTCATCCAAGTGTGGGACAGCCTTTCATATGGTTAGCACGGGTTCGAGTTCCCTACAAAAGGCAGTCAGGTCAAAGGTAGAAAGGTCCAGTTTATCATATGTACCCTCACTCACGGGAGAAAAAGGTCGAGAAAGACACAATATACGCACACGTACCGCAGCCAAATGTCTACCAAGAGCAGGGAAAGTGACTCCCAGAAAAGGCCGCAGAGATACGTACACTGGTACTTTGAGGAAGGAGGAGGGGGAAGAAAAAAAAAACTGAGGAAAAAAAATACGGCGAAAAAACGAAAATATATGAACATAAACTGTTAAAACAAGAAATGAAAAATTAATATAATAATAATGAAGAATAGAAAGAAGAATAAAAAAAAAAAAAAAAAAATAATAAAAATATATATATAATATATAATAATTAATATAATATATATATAATATATATATATATATATATATATATATATAATATATATATATATATATATATATATATATATATATATTTATAATAATTAATAATAATATAATTAAGAAATAATAATATATAATAAAATAATAATAATAAAACAAAGGGGAGAGGAAAACGAAAATAAAAATAACAAGGAAGGGTGAAAGGTGGGACTTCGCAGAACCAGAAAGTATGAGTCCCCTCTCTTCAAACAAAGAGACTACATTCATGAGGGTAATAATAAAAAAATAATAATAAAATAATATAATAATAATAATAATAATAATAATAATAATAATAATATTTTTTGAGGGTGGAAACTAGTGTCATCACAACATACTAATACGATGGGAAAACCCAACCAAGAACTGACAACCTGGACTAAAATTAAGTAATTATTAGATCTATCTTATATTACATGTTTAAATCCGATAAAACGGAAAAAGGCAAAAAATGTCTAATCAAAAAGCTTAAGATTTTAATAAAATAATTGGCAAATCTAACATGTGGGGAGGACTCCCCCGAATATAAGTGACTGTGAGTTAAGTGAGTATAACCAATTCTAGTACTGGCCAAAAAATTTATATTGGTTGAGTGAAGGCAAAAATAGGAATGAAAATGCGTTTTTTGAAATAACTATTTTTATATATATATAATTATTCCTTCATTAATTTAAAATACTTTGTTTAATAAGTGGTTCATTTATGAATAAACGCCAAACGTTTCAACTTCCTACAACTTTTGTTGATTGAACAAAATCAACAAAAATTAAACGATACTTTCACACTAAAATCTAAAGCTTTATACACTTTTATGTATTACTAATAAAAGTTGATTAAATGGTAAAGAACCGAAAAGGGAGAAAAAAATGAAATAAAAAATATACACACCTATACAATGCGAATCCTAAATTAGTAGCAAATGGCGCAGCAATACTAGACTTAAAGACTCTTGCTGGATCTAAACTATCGTGCTTCAATGGTTCCAAAGGCTTGAAAAGACCCAACAACGCTTGAATTTTTAAAATTGTTTTATCGTGTGTAAAATACAAAACTCCATTAGGTAAACTGCTGCTCCTGTCTACTTTAGTTCTGAA
>SEYY01024573.1:20000-27816 GCA_009176605.1 Armadillidium nasatum | reverse complement strand
TTTTTTTTTTTTTTGCCATTCATTCGATTAAGTTTTAAGTTTCACACACTAATTATATTGCATCTCTTGTTTCCAACGGAGTATATCATTCTTAAGCATTATTATTTCATTATTATTATTATTAGTAGTAGTAGTAGTAGTATTGTTATTTTTATTGTTTATTATATATATATATATATATATATATATATATATATTATATTATATATATATATATATATATATATATATATATATATATATATATAATATATATATATATATATATAATATATTATTTATTTATTATTTATTTTTCTAATTAAAAATAACTTACTAATTGTGAACAGGTTTTAAGACTTTGGAGGTACTATCGGGTCGTCAAGATGTATACTTTCATAGCACTTTGATAAAGAAGTGGGACATATGCGCTGGAAATGCTATTCTGAAGCACTTTAAGGGACATATGACTACTTTAGAAGGAAAGAATATAGACTACAGTGATCCTTTTGACTATAAAAACCCAAATGGTCTTGTTGCTTCCCTCAAAAATCATTCGTTTTATTTGAAGAAACTTCAAAGTTTATAACAATCTAGTAATAGGTTAAGAGTGTTGGTAATCTTCTCTAAGGTTAGTTTTTATTCTCTTACATTTATGAACAAAGAAGAGTGTCGATTTTGTAGTGTATTTATTTTGTATGATTATAATTAGGATATCAGGGCATCGATTTTATAAATACTATTTAAGCGTATCATGCTAAAATGTTGAAATTAATAGAATGTAACACATTTAACTTTGCGTAACTACATAAATGTTAGTTAATTTTCTATCCGAGGTTTTTTGTTATTTAAGCCTGGTAGCCATTATGTATACTGTCTATTGATCAATTTGTAATACTTAGTTGTGTACGAATTCTTTTATATTATTTTAATAGAATCTTTTTTTTTTTTTTTTAATTAATTAATTAAATAAAGATTCCTACAGGAAAACCCAATAATGTACATTTGGGTGATTCACATTTCAGTCACTTGGTGACCTTTTTTATATATATATTTTTAGGCTTGTATATTAAATTATACTAGAATATGACAAGACCTTAAATATACTCGTACTTTGGAGTTTTTAAAGTTATTGCTCAAAGCTAGTCCATTGTTCCTTTTAGAAATATATTATATATATATATATATATATATATATATATATATATATATATATATATATAATATTATATATATATATATATATATATATAATATATATATATATATATATATTATATATATATATATATGCATATTAAACTCTTAACCCATTTTGTATGTTTCTCTGAACTTGGTGTAAGGAAACCAACACTCAATCTCAGTACCTGCAACACTTGTGAGTTTGTAAGAGAGATGATGTCCAAGTGACTATTTTGGCAGCCATTTTACCCTTGTTCGGTTTCTTTCACTTAGCGCCTGATCCACAGTTTCTCCTTTGACAAGCTTTCTAGGAATAGAAACTTCTTTTCAGTTTAATCTTCCATTTGAAGGATGATTACGATCCCCTCCCCTGGAAGTTGAACTTGGAAGCTTTTTGAGTGAGGTTGCCTCCCGTTATTCATTATTTTTAAATTCCCTTTGTCTCCTTAGTTTCTCAACATAATTTTCTGGGAAGTTGTTTCTTTGGGGATGTATGCTGAGTGCATATTAATTTATTTAGCCATTATGGTTGTTGCCTCCAAAGGGATGTGATGCATTTTATGTGTGGAAGATATTTCGTAGGTGCCAGTCGCGGATATTGAGCGCCGGTTTAAATTGGTACTTAATTGCATTGCAGTCGTGGCAGTCTCCACTGATTCTTGTTCTCATCCGAAACTGAAGCTGTTATTTTTTTCCAAAAACGATGGAGCGTTGATACGCCCTCACTCTTCACTCTCCCCTTGGGGTGAATTAATACCTGCCTTCATGCCTGACAACTTTCTTCGTCAGTATTATGACAAATGTTTTGAGTGGTCGTACTACGCATGAGTTAAGTACTTTTGTCGAAGGTCTTTAGAGCATGCGAGACAAAAGGTCGTTATTGATGATATATATATATATATATATATATATATATTATATATATATATATATATATGTATATATATATAATATATATATATATATATATATATATATAATATATATATATATATATATATATATATATATATATATATATATATATATATATATATATATATATGATTCATTCTTTCACATGTATTTGTTTGAAATGACACGTTTGGCTGTGTTATATGTGGCATTGTTAATTTATAAAATATTTAAGTGTTTGTAATTCAAATTCCTTATACTTTTAATGCGCTTATTTTGATCTTGAATTACGCTTTATTTATGTAATATTTGCAATTTTAAATAACATTTTTAAAATTGTTTTCTCAATATAAGCCACAAAAACAAATGTGGAACCCTAATAAAGCCTCTCGGGTATTATTATTATTATTATTATTATTATTATTATTATTATTATTATTTTAATGTATTGGATTCATGCTAAAACTATGATTCACATAATATGAAACTTGAGATTCGTTGCATTAGTAATTAATGGGATTAGAATTTGTTAAAATGAATAAATAGCAAAGGGACCAAAATAGTAATTGTTATTTTTATGATTGTAGAATGTTGATAAATTTTGTTTAAATTTCACAGAGAAAGAGTAGCAGTTTAGTTGATGCTTCTATTCAAGAGGATTTTGATGTATTGTTTCCTTAATTTCTCACCTAAAGACCAAAGAAATATAGCGTAGTTTGAGTAAGAAGGTAATGAAAAGGAGTGGAGGGAGATGTCAGTCAGTGTAGAATATTATATGAATGAAGATTCAAAAGTTGAAAGAATTTAACTCTGAATGTCGCAAGAAAGAAAGAAAGAAAGAAAGAGGAAAAAAAATGTATGTTGATTAGTTGTCGGAGTTGAAGTCCATTAATGGAAGTGGAATTATTACCACTGTATTGTCCAAGTAAAACAGATCTTCTCTTTTCTCTGTTATTATTATTATTATATTATTATTATTATTATTATTATTATATATATTATTATTATTATTATTATTATTATTATTATTATTATTATTATTATTATTATTATTTAAAGATATTTTATGTTTTATTAAGCATAAAATTATCGAGATTGACCAGAAAACACACACTTTCTTGAAATAAAGTTGTTTGGAGTAACATTGTGTTTTACTCCAAACCCCAAAAGTAAATACAGTTTTATTTATGATTGACAGTACAGTAATGGTTTATTTTATACTGTTTGATAATAATAATTTCAATGAACTAAATAACTTTACTACTATTAGTACTATTAAAAATAATAATAATAAAAATAATAATAATAATAATAATAATTATTATTATTTCTTTGGTTGGTAAATTTGAAATTTTATTTTTAGGAGATGGTTTCATTTAGTTTCTCTTTTTATCGTATTTATTTATATTTATTGTATTTAATCCTTTTTTTTTGTTGAGATTTTGTACCTTTGCTTTTGAAAAACAATTGAGGTAAGCATTTTTTTTTTGTTAGATATTTAGATACATTGGTGTTTCAAAGGTAGACAGCGTTAGACAGTGTATAATTATCGCCTTTATATATATATATATATATATATATATATATATATATATATATATATATATATATATATATATATATATATATATATATATATATATATATATATATATATATATTCATTCATTACTTAATTTATTTTTGATACTAAGTAAAAATATTTTTGCCATAGGTATTTTTATATGTTATATATTTATTTGTTGGTTGTGGATAATTAAAGAGATTTTCTAAATTTCTTTTTAAGTTCTATCCTTCTATTTATTATGTTATATTTATATTTTTTAAAGAAATTATTCCTTTTAAATAATATGATGAGAGAGAGAGAAAGATGGTGAAAGTTTTCATATTTGTATTCGGAAGTATCTTCATCCCTTCTCTCAACTCCAGATGCCTCAAAGAATTGAATTTTGAAAGCTTATCAAACATCATTTTATGAGATGATTGTAATTTAAAGCTCACACTCTATGGTGACGTTTTCCTTATAAACTAGATAATTTTGACGCCTTTGTGGGTCGCTATTTGTCATTGGTGGCACATTGCAATTGTTGTGCGAATCTTATAAAGTGCTTTTATGAAATCTGCATTGTCACGTACGTTTTCTTTTTATTTTAGACTTTGTTGAATATTCTTCAACTTATACATTCTTCATAATATATGATTGTGTTTGCTATTAAAGATTACATGCTTACTGATCTTAAACTTTTACTTACTGTTTGCAAATAATAATAAATTATGTACAATTAAGTTATTTCAAGAGGTTTAATCTTATGTCTTTAAGTAGCTTTATCTTGCAAGGTACCAAGCAGATAATGATAGCGCACCGGATGATGGGAATTTTTACAGATAAGGATTTATGAACAAGGTTTCTCTGAGGCTGTGTTTTATACATTTTGACTTGAAATTTATTTAACTTAAATTTTTAGGAAATATTTTTGCATAACTTTTACAAATAGGCATATCTTAAAATTTTATTTCTAGAGATTTCCAAATCTTTATCACATGCAGGCACGCACGCAGGAAAAAGAAAAGAAAAAAAAACGCGATTTGCGTAAAATTTTGATTTATAACCTCTAAATCTTAATGAGTTTAAATCTAAATTAATTTATGCCTTTCGTCAGTTATATATTTTTCCTCATTTTCTTCAATTCAATTAGACGATTTTCAAGTCTTCTTTTTTTTTTTAAAAAAAAATAATAAATTATTCAGAAGGATTTATTTAAAGATTCATTTTCTGCCATATTTCATTTATGAAGAATGGCTAGAGAAGAAAAGCCTTTCAAGATGTACAAGATTTAGTTCTTAAAATTTTTTTTAATTTAGATATCTTTTAGTGATGCATTGAGTCCAGTTTCTAGAGCATAGTCCGAGTCCAGATTTTATACACTTTACCTAGACAGCTGTCTTATAAAAATAGGCATAAGTGAGAATAGAGAACACACGTTAGTAAACGCGGATGATGCGGCAGTGATAACATCAGGAACTGAGGATCTTCAAGAAAGTGTGAATAGGTGAATTGATGTGTTAATCTCAATGGACATGAGAATAAACAGAAAGAAAACAGAGTAGTGGTAATAGCAAAGGAGAGGGAAGAGATAATTGTGAACATAGAGGGGACTAGACTTAATCAGGCTAGTAAGTTTAAATATTTGGGTGTTGGGTGTGATGTTCGACGAAAAAAGAAGACTAGAGGACGAGCTGAGGGAGAGGATAGGAAGATTCTCAAAGAATATGGAAACCCTGTATCCGCTACTAAAGGAGAGGGATACCAACAGAAGTGAAAGTACTAATATATAATACAACACTGAGACCAATATTGTTATACGGTTCTTAAGATTGAACAATAAATACAGTGTATAAGAGTAAAATTGAAGCTGCGGATATGAGAGTACTCGGAGTCGTCATGGGAATATCGCTGAGAGATTTGATGAGGAGTGAACTGGTGAGGGAGGATCTTGGGGTGAAAGCAATTTTAGAATGTGTGGAAAGGAACCAGTTGAGATGGTTTGGTCACGTGAAGAAAATGGAAGAGGGAGAGATGCTGGAATGGAGGCCAGAAGAAGGAGACCGGCTGGAAGACCGAGGAAGAGGTGAATAGGAAGCGGTGGCAGAAGGAGCAAGACATTGGAAGAGAACCGAATGTTTGAGGACAGAAATATGTGTAGAAGATTCTGGAGGAGTGTCACCAGACAGGCGCCAACCTACCGGATTGGGTCTCCAACTTGGAAATTTTTTCTCCGGCCGGAGACCTGAGTCCCTAAAGAGATGAATTTTTTAAAGATTTTTTTTCCAAAAGTCCCAGAAACTACAATGCATAAGCTTACCCAAGATATAGATATAAAGTGGAACATAACAAACTACATGTTACAAAGACTGTTAGAACAGAAAACTTCTTATATATATAGAAAAGTTCTTGTTTAGGTTAAAAATTCTAAGACAGTATAAACAAGTTGACAATTGAGTGTTTACTTAATGTAATATCGTTCTAGAGCTTCTCGAAAAATATGTTCTGACTGCAAGGTTATAAGGTGGAGATTAACAAAGGTACAAAGTATTGAGATTCAAAAGCTGTCGTGAATAAAGTACATTAAAAATTGACAACTTTAATGGTTAAACTACTTAGTTGATCCTGGAAGTGTTTCGAGCGCATGTTCGAGGTGATTCTGGTATGGAGGCTTACATTTCATTTTTTTTCGATCGAAACTTTTTAATATTAATTTAACTCTGGCTGATTATATAAGTTTTTTTTCACTGATATCATCTCTATTCGTTATTTTTCTCTGGAAACTTTTTTTTTCTCAATTCAACTGAAAACTCTGGTGCTATTCTTCCTCCTCTTACTCTTCACCAACTCAATTTTACCTAATATCTTAATTTCTAAATATGCAGTTTCTTCTCTTCTTGAACTTAAAACTAAAGAAGACGAATGGTCTTGACGACATGCTTCGCGTGACTTAATTCCGGCTATAGTTAAATGTTTCGTCTCTGTTTAATTAACATCAACTTTTCGTTATTACTAGAAGTGTGAGCTATAATTCAACCTGTGCAAAAAAAGAAAAAAAGTAAGATCACTTCCAGCTCTTAAGTATTGTCATATTACCTAGGTATCGAATCTGTACAAAAGATGAAAATTTGGAAATATGTTTATTTTTCTAATCTTTTTAATGAATTTGTATCAGTTCCGTAAGATCCTCTCAATTAGTGATCACCCTCCCCTTCCCCCATACCTGATCCTCGGTGTTCTGTTCTATCTTTTGCTTTCTTTGTATTTTTTATTAAATAACCGTTTGTATTTTTGTAACCCATTCACTCACTTGTTGGTAATACCAGCATTCATTACTCTTTTCATTTCGAAATAATCTCCCACAACCATAAATATTTGATGTTAGGAGAGTGTCTTGGAGCAGTTGACCTCTTATGAGAGAGAAAGCCTACGGAGAAGGCGTGTATGTTTTCATCAAAATCCAAGACGCGCAACCTTCGAGGAACCTCCGAGTTCCGGAACCCTTCTACGAGGGGGACTCCGTTCCCCCTCTTCAGGAACCTCCGTGTTCCGAAACTTTTCTATGAAGGAGGAGGACTCCGTTCCTCCCCCTCGCTAGGAACCTCCGTGTTCCAAAAACCCTTGCAGGATGTTACAGTGGCTCTGGTTCGATTCCAAGGTGAATCGTTTCTGTGGAATTCCGTTCTAAAACCTGTCAAAAAGCCTCAGGAAGACCAACTTACGGTCTAATTCCGCTCAAAAAGCCCCAGGAAAGAAGCTGAGGTTAAATTTGCAATTGCAAATCAACATCACGTTAGGCTTCGTGGTGAAAAACCCAAAAGAGGGGTCAAAACCCCCCAAAATGGGGTCAAAACCCCCCAAAAAAGCCTCAGGAAGGAGCATGAAAAAAACGCATCCGGTTTAAAACCCGGATCCTCTGGGATCTCGCGGGTCTTTATCATCACTTTTCCTTAAGTATTATCTCTTTTAAAGTTTTTCAAGTTTTTTTTTCATAATTTTTCCTTAAATATCTTTATTTTAACGGATAATGCTTTTCTGAAGTCTTTTTCATCACTTTTCCTTAAATATCTCTATTTTAACGGATAATACTTTTCTGAAGTCTTTTTCACTTTTTTTTAAAAATATCTCTTAACGGATAATGTTTTTAATGGTCTTCTTCATTAATTTTCCTTAAATATAATCAATTTTAACGGTTAATGCGTTTCTGAGGTATTTTTC
>SEYY01024573.1:10000-15000 GCA_009176605.1 Armadillidium nasatum | reverse complement strand
GGTTCTCCTTGAAAAGATGGAGTCAAGGGCTTTTCGACTTATCAACTGTTGCGCTCTCACTAATTATCTCCGGTTCCTTTCTGCCTGTAGAATCGTTGCGTCACTCTTTATAATATCGCTATCACAATGAACGCTGCTTTTCTGAACTCTCCTGTCGCATGCATACTCCACTGAGGAGGGCTCGTGCACCACGCCTTTCTACACAGTCTCATCCTTTCTCTATCCAACTCTCAGACGACCCCAGACTTATCCGCTAAGCTCAGTCTTACATGTACTCTTCTGGTAAAGTTTGGAACATACTCCCTTTATCTGTTTTCCAAACTTCCTTTGATTTACACACTTTCAAACGCCGTGTATCGGGATATGTCGACCTTTAACAACCTGGATCTGTTATTATCTCAACTCCGGTGGAAATTGGTAGATATATATATATATATATATATATATATATATATATATATATATATATATATATATATATATATATATATATATATATATATATATATATATATATATATATATATATATATATTTTGATAACCACTATGATAAACCGTGGAATCATTATTTACAATTTTATAACTGCTAATGATGTTATAATTTCGAGGAATCGAACCCGGGCCCCAAAAGTAGTGGTCAACACAACGGACTTCCATCTTTTGGGGCCCGGGTTCGATTCCTCGAAATTATAACATCATTAGCAGTTATAAAATTGTATATATATATATATATATATATATATATATATATATATATATATATATATATATATATATATATATATATATATATATATATATATATATATATATATATATATATATATATATATATATATATATATATATATATATATATATATATATATATATATATATATCAGAAGTTTTTAAAATTTTGAGCCCAATTTCATTGATTTAAATTTATGACTAGCCCTTGCCCCTTGCCCCTCTGGCTCCCTGTCCCCTGGCCTCCCTGACCCCTTTGTTCTCCGATAGTTATGCAAATGTCTTTTACTTTCTTCCCATTCTTATGTATCTAACTTTCTACTCTCTTATCTAGGAAATTTTATAAGAAATCTACATCTATAAACGAAAAGAACTGAATAATAATAATAATAATAATAATAATAATAATAATAATAATAATAATAATAATAATAATAATAATAATAATAATAATAATATCAAAGGTAAAATTAAAAATATTATGCTTTCACTAAGATCGCAGTTTTTTTTGTATTTATTTATTTATTTATTTTTTATTTTTATTAATTGATTTTTTTTAAGTGTTCCACTCCATTTTGTTTATCAGTTTTTTTTTTTTTTTTTTTTTTTTTTTTTTTTTTTTTTTTTTTTTTTTTTTTTTTTTTTTTTTTTTTTTTTTTTTTTTTTAAAAATTTTTTTTATTTAAAATCTCCGTTAAAATATTATTATTTTTTTTTTTTAGTTTTTAAAATCAATATTTAATTACTTAATTACTTTAATTACTTTAATTACTTAAATTAGTTAATTCAATTTTTATAACCGATTTTTTGTCTTCCAATAAAATCACCGTTTTCTTTATTTATTTTCCAACCCTCTTCGATTTTAGATCTTTTACTTAAATGAGCAACGACTCCTCATATTTATATCAGGTGATATTAAAGATGAACGTGATTGGTAAATTCAAAAAGGGTGAGGACGAAAGGAGAAAGCGCTGACGAGAGAGTCAGTAAGGCCACGAGATAGTGCTATAAAGGAGGTGTCGAGAACACCTCTTTTCTAAACAAGGCAAATAAGGCTTGATATTAAATAGTTGTTTCATATAATTTTTTTTTTTTTAAATTGGTTTTAAGAGCTTCGCTCCGTTCATTTCCTTTAACCGATTTTAGCTCTTTCGCCATAGCATAGGGCAAACTTTTAATTCCTTCCTCTAAAATGTTTTTTTTTTATTTATTTATTTATTTCAGATTTCTAAACAGATTTTATGCGTTTTATTCTTAATTATATTTTTCATTTTCTCTTTAGCTTTCTTATTTAACCGATTTTAGGGTTCTAATAAATCATATATATATATATATATATATATATATATATATATATATATATATATATATATATATATATATATATATATATATATATATATATATATATATATATATATATATATATATATATATATATTATATATATATATATATATATATATATATATATATATATATTAATATATATATATATATATATATATATATATATATATATATATATATATATATATATATATATATATATATATATATATATATATATATATATATATATATATATATATATATATATATATATATATATATATATATATATATATATATATATATATATATATATATATATATAATAATAATTATTAGGAATAATTTTTCACTTACCTTAAACAAAAGACAAAAAATAATTTTCTTGGATTAAAAATAATAAAAAAGATGTTTAGTTCAATACATTTTCCATGCAACACTTGCTTCAAATAACAAATAACTTACAAGCCACGCTCTGGAAGCGTCCAAAAATAGACCTTATACATACAGGTTATACAAGGGTCATATTTCATTCTTCTGGCGTGTGGGTTATATCACTAATCCACTACGCTGTTCAAATTCAAATATTAGAATCCTTGGCAACGTCGAGCATCAATGAATGACAAAAAAAAAAAAAAAAAAAAAAAAAAAAAAAAAAAAAAAAAAAATCAAAATGACTGGACAAATGCCGCCTTTTTTCTGTCTTTTTGAAAAGGGCTTGTATTAATTAATAAAAAAGCGCAACTTTCATAATAGAATTTAATTCTTTTAAGTATCAATAGAATAAAATTAATATATATATATATATATATATATATATATATATATATATATATATATATATATATATATATATATATATATATATATATATATATATATATATATATATATATATATATATATATATATATATATATATATATATATATATATATATATATATATTAAAGTATTGAATTATTATATTTATTTTACATATGAATATGTTTATATATAAATTTTTAATTAATTATTTGATTTATATATTCATTTTATTAATTTATTCGTATATTCATTGAAACCATTTATGAAAAAATGAAATTATTTTTGGAGCTTCACAAAATGCATTTGAAACATCTTTGGCAAAATTGGTTGATCCATTTTTTGATTCTCTTTTTACAATCAAAACCAAATCAAAATATTGGCATTAACTTTAAAAAAAATTTAATTAAGAGTTTTTGGAATTATTATGCGAGTTTATTACCGAGTTTAATTGAGAGTATAAGAAGTTGTTTATAAAGCTAATTTCATTAAGAGTAATAGTGAGTTATTACTCTAATTAATTATTGAGTTTAATTAAGAGTTTTTGGAATTATTATTCGAGTTTATTACCGAGTTTAATTGAATTGAGAATATAAGAAGTTGTTAATAAAGATAATTTAATTAAGAGTAGTGTTGAGTTATTATTCCAGTTAATTATATAGTTTAATTAAGAGTTTTTGGAATTATTATGCGAGTTTATTACCGAGTTTAATTGAGAGTATAAGAAGTTGTTTATAAAGCTAATTTCATTAAGAGTAATAGTGAGTTATTACTCTAATTAATTATTGAGTTTAATTAAGAGTTTTTGGAATTATTATTCGAGTTTATTACCGAGTTTAATTGAGAGTATAAGAAATTGTTAAGAAAGCTAATTTAATTAAGAGTGGTAGTGAGTTATTACTCACTACTCCAGTTAATTATAGAGTTTAATTAAGAGTTTTCGGAATTATTATTTGAGTTTATTACCGAGTTTAATTGAGGGTATAAGGAGTTGTTAATAAAACTAATTTAATTAAGAGTAATTGTGTGTTATGACTTCAGTTAATTATAGAGTTTGAGTAAGAGTTTTTGAAATTATTATTCGAGTAGAGTTTCATTTAAAAGTATATAGAATTATTAACAAAGCTAATTATAGAATGTAAATATGAATAATATTTAGTTATGACTGCAGTTAATTATTGAGTTTAATTAAGAATATTTGCAATTACTATTCAAGTTTATAGCAGAGTTTATTTAAGAGTATATGAAATTATTAATAAAGCTAATTAAAGAAATTAATTAAGAGTAATAATTGAGTTATTACTTCAGTTAATTGTAGAGTTTAATTTAAGAGTATTTGGAATTACTATTCGAGTTTTTTTATTCCAGAGTTTCATTGAGAATATAGTTATTTATTAATAAAGCTAATAAAAGAATTTAATTAAAAGTAATAATGAGTTATTACTCCAGGTAATTATAGAGTTTAATTAAGAATATCTTGAATTGCTATTCGAGTTCATTACAGAGTTTAATTAAGAGTATTTGGAGTTATTAATAAAGCTAATTAAAGAATTTAATTAAGAATAATATTGAGTTATTATTCCAGTTAATTATAGAGATTAATTGATTAATTAAAAAAATTTGGAGTTTCAATTCGAGTTTAATTTAGAGTGTTTGGAGTTCTTAATAAAGCTAATTAAAGAATTTAATTAAGAATAATATTGAGTTATTATTCCAGTTAATTATAGAGATTAATTGATTAATTAAAAGAATTTGGAGTTTTAATTCGAGTTTAATTAAGAGTATTTGGAGTTATTGTTTTAGTTTAATTATAGTTTAATAGAATTTGAAGTAACTTTTCGAGTTAATTATAGAGATTAATAAAGAGTATTTGGAGCAAAAATTAAATATTATCTGATTTTCATTTCCTGACTGATAAAATTATTTAATTACTGATTATTAATAAATTAACTTTAATTATTAGTAATTAATTATTTTTTGAAATTTGGGATAAATTTTAAAAAGATAAATTACTTAAAAGAGCATTTGCTATATATATATATATATATATATATATATATATATATATATATATATATATATATATATATATATATATATATATATATATATATATATATATATATATATATAT
>SEYY01024573.1:0-7500 GCA_009176605.1 Armadillidium nasatum | reverse complement strand
ATTTTAATCTACGTTGCTCGTGGGCTAAGGTTCTTTTTCAAACACTGATGGAAATATTAATTTTCTTGGATAGAAAATAACTTCTCCCTTCCTCCATCAAGCCACAACCCCGCACCCCCTCCCCTCTCCCACACACACAATCGTTGTTAAAATAAAAAACGCTCTACCTTCTCCTAATCATTTGATTTCATTTAATTTTCACTTTTATTTTTTGGAAACTCTTCGTAATATATTTATTTCTTTTTTATAGATATATATATTTATTTTATTTATTTATTCTTGCTCAAGCCATTACTATTTTCACTTTTCTTCTTTTTTTTCCATTTTTCACTTTTTATCTTGGTATTCTTCTATATGACTCAAAATAATCTTATATCTTTACAAAATTTTAGTTTCTACACTTTTTAAACTTCGATTAAAACGGAGAAACATTTCAATAAAAGAGGAAACGTCACCTTCAAATTTAAGCCTCAGTCTTATGAGATCTACGAGTGTGGATGTATTAAACTAATAGTCTAAATTCAAACTTTCTCATTATTATTATTATTATTATTATTATTATTATTATTATTATTATTATTATTATTATTATTATTATTATTATTATTATTACATCATCATCATCATCATCCCTGAAGGAGCAGAACCTTACCTTGAAACATAACTTAAGGCGCTGTCTAGCCTGTCTCTTTACCGTCCCTTTGTGACTTTGCTGCACCGTCTGAAGCAATGACTTAACCGTGAGAAGGAAAAACACCAAGTCTGTTATGAGAAGGATTGCAACTGGGCCATTTAAATACACCCATTTTGCTGCAGATCCAAACGTCCTAGTCTCTAGAATCCATATATATATATATATATATATATATATTATATATATATATATATATATATATATATATATATATATATATATAATATATATATATATATATATATATATATATATATATATATATAAAATGTTTACATAGCTTTTTTATTATTATAATATATATATTATATATATATATATATATATATATATATATATATATATATATATATATATATATATATATATATATATATATATATATATATATATATATATATATATATATATATATATATATATATATATATATATATATATATATATATATATATATATATATATATATATATATATATATATATATATATATATATATATATATATATATATATATATATATATATATATATATATATATATATATATATTATATATATACCACTGAAAAAGCAGGTATGGATTCCAAAATTGGGCTTGAGAAAACATGGTCCAACATAAGGAGAAAATTCGATAGAGAGAACAATGCTTCCAAGCAGCAAAGGATTTCCCCACGCGTAAATCTGGTACCACAACCATCTCCTTCCAGTTGTACTTTCTTGCCTTTCGGAAATATAAAGTCTTAAAATACTCATTTAAATATTGTATTACGTTTGTTACAAATGTCTTTTCTGTAATTTTAGATATATACGAAGGAGGGAGTCAAATTCTATCTATCTATCTATTTCTCTATCTATCTATCTTTATCTCTCTCTCTCACTTACCTTGCACACTTCCACCAAAGTTCGAAACATAAAACGTTTAACCAGAAAAATGTTGCTAAAAATGAAATGTACATCATCACACCTGAATATATATATATATATATATATATATATATATATATATATATATATATATATATATATATATATATATATATATATATATATATATATATATATATATATATATATATATATATATATATATATATATATATATATTCTAAGGCTTTTCCAAGTGTAATGAATATTTATTTTCATACAATGGTCCATGAAATTTTTGTTGGATCTGATCCACAAAACACTTTGCAACCTATATCCATTTATATTAAAATATATGGAGATATTATGTAAAGTCAATATACCACATTAAAAGCAATAAAACTTTTTTTTTTCATTAAAATAATTTACATAAATTGTTTGCAGAAGTACTTACATAAGTACTTGCATAAGTACTTACCCAAAGCGATGCAGGCCTTTTCGCTTGCAAGGAAAATGAGATCCGAAGCCGTTTTCGTTACAATCAAACTCAAATACGCGAAAAATAGAGAAAACAAAAAACTCAGCAGAATGCGACCAAGAATAGAATGACCAAGATATATATATATATATATATATATATATATATATATATATATATATATATATATATATATATATATATATATATATATATATATATATATATATATATATATATATATATATATATATATATATATATATATATATATATATATATATATATATATATATATATATATATATATATATATATATATTATATATATATATATATATATATATATATATATATATATATATATATATATATATATATATATATATATATATATATATATATATATATATATATATATATATATATAATATATATATATATATGTTGCGATTTATAAGTAAAATCTAACCAGTTATTATGTTATAATATAAGAATAAATGAATGAATCTGCGATCTTTTTCTATGCTCTTGAAGTAGGAATACTTTCTAACTTATCGTTTATATTATTATAAGATAATATTTATTTAATTCTTATTCCTTCCAATTATTTTATTTCTGTATTATAATATGATTTATTATATCTTTATATTTATTAAAATTCATTTCTTCTTACAACTCCAATTGCTGTAAAAGAATTCCTCCGCGGACACCGTGGCCGCCCGCCATGTTGAATCCGAGTTTGTTTTTTTTGCGGGCGAAAAATTCTATCTTCCAACACCTGTAACTTTTTATAAAATGCATTTGGTTCATTTTTTTAATCATTTTCGTAACCAGGAGATAAAATCCTTTATAGATATATATAAATTGCCACATTTCAGATATATATATATGTATATATATATATATGTATATATATATATATATATATATATATATATATATATATATATATATATATATATATATATATATATATATATATATATATATATATATATGTGTATATAAGCACGTGACATTTGTTATAAGTCAATTTTCTTGAGTTTAAATGTAATTACCACTTTCTTATCAAGTTTATTAGATCCTTTAATCATTAAAGATGTTAGGCTCTTACGATAGAGTACGATTAATTCTCTATCTTAATTAATAAAATGATATAAAGAACGTTGCAATAATATAAAGTTTCAACGCTTGCTATTGGACGGAAGAAAACGCGCGGGAAGAATTTTCTAGAAGTTAAAATAGCCATTCGCTTAGTAACAGACAAAAAAGCATTAAAATTAAACTTACGGTTACGAATTAACAATTAATCTCTATATATTTCAATTCACTTAATGTTTGTGATATTCTTGTAGTAAATATCGATTAATGAAAGATCAATTTAAATATCTCACGAGAACTACTTTACGAACGAAATTCAAATACCCGCTTACATTGCCCAAAGCGGGCAGTCTAGAAGTGAAACCTGTGAGGGCAGATTGTGTTTGTGTTGAGCTAAACATTTTCGCATTTGATGTTAGATATAATAATAATCGAAATATTGATTTAACTAAAATTGTGAATATTAATATAAAGATCGTTGTTTCAACTGAAATATTCTCATAGTTAATACTTCTTCCATTTAAAGTAAATCATTATTGCGTGATTTTCGTCAAGAGTATTATTCGTGGAATTGGTGTCGGTACAGCTTGTAAGTAGTCCATCGTATGGAGTTGTAAGTATAGTTGATTGTACACTCCGTCTTTAATTGTAATTTGGGCCGTCGTACGTAAGTATACTCCCATCACTTGATATTAAGAATAATAATTATTATTGTTAATATCAACAAAGTTTATTTGAAATCATCGCATCACTATTATAAATGTGTTAAATTACATACAGTACTGTTAAATTAATACAACACGCTCCCCCTGTATAACACAATTTGCCGTTCGCTTGAGTTTATTCTAAACTCACGTGAATAGTTTGAAGAACAATTACACCTTTACCTTTTCTTTAACTTCCGCCTAGTCCTTCTCCAATTATTCTTCTGACTTTAGGTGTTGCTTTCAATCAAGCTCGGTGTCTATCTTAGAGTTTAAGATTTGGTGAATAACCAGTTGTGATATTGCAAAATACTGCAATTGATTACTCATTGAGTTTGAATGAAAATTTAGACTACAACCCCAGCTTGAAGGAGGGTAGGCAAGGAGGACACAATCCTTTACACAAAGGTAAATAAACCTTATATTACACAACCATAATAATCTGGGAAACAACCCGGAACAACCCCCTCCGTATACAACTGCATTTTTTATTTGGTTTTCCAAACCTACTGTTGAGCAATACTTGCAGTTTATTGCGTTAGAAAACAGTGGTGTGGAAAAGGAGTGATTTTACCAGTTTGATTGACAGATAGAAACTGTCGTCAGAATCGGAAAAAACATTTTGGCGCCCCCGTGCATTCCCCCCCCCTCTAAAAATTTATTCTAAATTGGGAATCATCCCACAGTAAAGATCTCGCTGTTACTTTATTTAAATTGGGAATCATCCCACAGTAAAGATCTCGCTGTTACTTTATTTAAATTGGAAATTATTCCACAGTAAAGATCTCGCTGTTACTTTATTTAAATTGGAAATTATTCCACAGCAAAGATCTCGCTGGTATCCTATTTAAATTGGAATATTATTCCACTTTTCATTCGCAGTAAGCTTTTAAAAAAAACAAATTTTTTTCTGCTAAACACTCTGCCTTTAAGCTTTCAAGTTAAAGCGACATTTTTCAATATATTTTCTTTTTTTAAGCGACAAATTTTTTTTTTTCTGCTAAACATTCTGCTTTTAAGCTTTCAATTCAAAGCGACATTTTTCAATATATTTTCTTTTTTTTTAAGCGACAAAAATTTTTTTCTGCTAAACATTCTGCTTTAAGCTTTCAATTCAAAGCGACATTTTTCAATATATTTTCTTTTTTTTTAAGCGACAAAAAATTTTTTTTCTGCTAAACATTCTGCTTTTAAGCTTTCAATTTAAAGCGACATTTTCAATATATTTTTCTTTTTTTTTTTTTTTTTTTTTTTTTTTTTTTTTTTTTTTTTTTTTAAAGCAAATTTTTCAATATATTCTCTTTTTTTTAAGCGACATTTTTCAATATATTTTCTTTTTTTTAAAGCAACATTTGTCAATATATTATTTTTTTTTTTAAACGACATTCTTCAATATATTCCTTTTTTTTAAGCGACATTTTTCAATATATCTTTTTTTTTAAGCGACATTTTTCAATATATTCTTTTATTTTAAAGCAAATTTTTCAATATATCCTCTTTTTTTTTAAGCGACATTTTTCAATATATTCTTTTTTTTTTTTTTTTTTTTTTTTTTTTTTTTATTTTTTTTTTTAAAGCAACATTTGTCAATATATTATTTTTTTTTTAAACGACATTTTCAATATATTCTTTTTTTTTAAAGCAACATTTGTCAATATATTATTTTTTTTTTAAACGACATTCTTCAATATATTCCTTTTTTTTAAGCGACATTTTTCAATATATATTTTTTTTTTTTTAAAGCAACATTTTTCAATATATCCTTTTTTTTAAAGCGACATTTTTCAATATATTTTCTTTTTTTTAAGCGACAAAAATTTTTTTCTGCTAAACATTCTGCTTTTAAGCTTTCAATTCAAAGCGACATTTTTCAATATATTTTCTTTTTTTTTAAGCGACAAAAATTTTTTTCTGCTAAACATTCTGCCTTTAAGCTTTCAAGTTAAAGCGACATTTTTCAATATATCCTCTTTTTTTTTTAAAGCGACATTTTTCAATATATTCTTTTTTTAAAGCAACTTTGTCAATATATTATTTTTTTTTTTTTTTTTTTTTTTTTTTTTTTTTTTTTTTTTTTTACATTTTTCAATATATTTTTTTTTTTTTTTTAAGCAATTTTTTCAAATATATCCTTTTTTTTTAAGCGACATTTTTCAATATATTTTCCTTTTTTAAGCGACAAAAAATTTTTTTCTGCTAAACATTCTGCTTTTAAGCTTTCAATTCAAAGCGACATTTTTCAATATATTCTCAAATTTTTTTTTTTTAAGCGACATTTTTCAATATATCCTTTTTTTAAAGCGACATTTTTCAATATTTTTTTTTTTTTAAGCGACAAAAATTTTTTTCTTTTTTTTTTTTTTTTTTTTTTTTTTTTTTTTTTTTTTTTTTTTTTTATATTTTTTTTTTTTAAGCGACATTTTTCAATATATTCTTTTTTTTAAAGCAACATTTGTCAATATATTATTTTTTTTTTAAACGACATTTTCAATATATTCTTTTTTTTAAGCGACATTTTCCAATATATTTTTTTTTTTTTAAAGCAAATTTTTAATATATCCTTTTTTTTTAAGCGACATTTTTCAATATATTCTTTTTTTTAAAGCAACAATAGTACCTTTTTTTTTTTTTTTAAATTTGTTTGGAAATAATCCGACAACAACAAAAAAAAATTTTTTTTTTTTTTAAACCGCTTTCGCAGTTATTTTAAAATTTTATATTTCCATTCTGAGTGTTGCGATTTTCATTTTTTTTTTATATTTTTAAAAACTTTCTCCTACAAATTTTTGGGCCTAATTTTTTTTACATTTTTAAAACTCTCTCTTACAAATTTTTGGCCTAATTTTTTTTATATTTTTAAAACTCTTTTGCAAATTTTTGGCCTAATTTTTTATATTTTTAAAACTTTCTCTTGCAAATTTTTATATTGTTGGCCTAAAAATTTTATATTCAAAAATCCTTGCCAGAATATTTTTGGGGTAAACCTAAAAATTCACAAGCAAAAACATTGCTGTATTTTCAAAAATTTATATTTTATTCATTCTTAATTAAGCTTAAATTTTTTTTTTCTCCCCTAATCTTAATCCTTATTTTTTTTTCTCCCCTAATCTTAATCCTTATTTTTTATATTTTTTACTGCTATTTTAAGCTGCTTTCAGCTTGGCAGTAATCTTATTTTTTATTTTATTTTTTTGCTGCCATTTTACGCAGCTCCTTTCAACATTAATATTCTTACTGGTTTGTAATTATTCTTTTCTCTCCTTTTTTTTGTTTGTTTGCGCGTTTAATTGTGGGGGACGTCCACCACGGTGCAGACCTAATAAAGTCTGCCAAACTCACAACGGTTACAAATCAAGGAGATTATACATCACAAGAAAATAAACAATCGGATTTAATGAGAACTTAAGTATTGTTTAACATTGTGAATGTGGATCACATTAAGGTTACATGCTCGTACCACATACCTGACCTCTAAAAATTTAAGCTCACTCTTTTAGACTTGCTTACATTAAGTCTAGTTGATTGATCATGTCTCTAAAATTTTAAGCTCACTCTTTTAGACTTGCTTACATTAAGTCTAGTTGATTGAGCATACCTCTAAAATTTTAAGCTCACTCTTTTAGACTTGCTTACATTAAGTCTAGTTGATTGAGC
>SEYY01024572.1:25000-30863 GCA_009176605.1 Armadillidium nasatum | reverse complement strand
ATATATATATATTAATATATATATATATGTATATATATATATTATACGCACAGCATTTCTCACAATTGTGGAATGGGGTCTAAATAAGCCACAATCATTCCTACTCAAAAACTTGCCACTTTTTTCCACTCACTTCTATCCTCCGTCAACCGAACATTCTCATCCCAGCTCAACCCTCTGTCCCTCAATAACTCATTGAACACGCACATCCAACCTCTTTTCGGTCAACCCCTACCTCTCATACCTTCCATTTCTGAAACGAACACCTTTTTTTTTTACCAATCTCTCCTCATTCGTCCAAATCCCCAATATTAGAATTAAAAGAAATAAAAACCTTCATTTCAATCTCTACATTCTATTTTATATACACGAACATTGTCCCTTTCTTTTAGTTAAAATTGTTTTTAATACTTTTTTTTTTGAACAGACTGTACCAAATTAAGAAAATTGTAAATAAATAATCTGGTTATAATCTAAAGAATTAGATACATCAACTAACTTTTCCATCCGAACGATCTACCCTTCTTTCTCCTTCGGCTTCATAATATTTTCGTTTTGCTATCTTTAAAGCTTATTTTTAAAAAAAATCCGTTGGGTATTTTAAAACATAATTTATATAATAAATCTTATCATCCACATACTGATGATATATATATATATATATTATATATATATATATATATATATATATATATATATATATATATATATATATTATATATATATATATATATATATATATATATATATATATATATATATTAAAGTTCAACATCTCAAGGACATGTCCTATTCGAGGAGAGGAACTTTTCTAGGTAGTATATAGCTAGGATCCCCAGAGAGATCGAACCGGCGCTCCTCAAGCACGTGAATTAATTTGAGCCAATGTAAATGGCATATCTTTAAAGCTCTTTGAAACTGTCCAAGTACAACAATTAATTTGTTTTTATGCATTTGGAATAAGAAGAAAATTAATGAAATACAAATGAGTTTGTATGGGTCGTTTTTTATGTTATTTTGTAGTTTCATTGAAAATTTCCGAATAAAGGATTTTTCAAAGTTAATTTAATAGACGGTATTAAATTATTTAATCAGTTTAATAAAACTTCTGATTCATAATTGCTATTGATTACGTTGAACTCATCTGAATATATTATAGTTAATAATATATATATATATATATATATATATATATATATATATATATATATATATATATATATATATATATATATATATATATATATATATATATATATATATATATATATATATATATATATATATATATATATATATTAGAGAGAGAGAGAGAGAGAGAGAGAGAGAGAGAGAGAGAGAGAGAGAGAAGAGAGAGAGAGAGCGATAGAAAGAGAGAGAGAGAGAGAGAGAGAGAGAGAGAGAGAGAGAGAGAGAGAGAGAGAGAGAGAGAGAGAGAGAGAGAGAGAGAGAGAGAGAGAGAGAGAGCGAGAGAGAGAGAGAGAGAGAGAGAGAGAGAGAGAGAGAGAGAGAGAGAGAGAGAGAGAGAGAGAGAGAGAGATAGATAGAGAGAGAGAGAGAGAGAGAAAGAGAGTTTTGCATTCCCTTTTCAGGATTTTTTTTTCAATATTTTCATCATTGAAAGTTCTATGAAATGAAACTGTAATTAATGACTGCAATTATTTAACTTTAAAGCTATTAGCTGCACATATCAATCAACGTCTTGATACAGATATTGAGACTTTTCTCCATTCATTTATTTACTAAGCTATAAACCATTCATCGATCGATTTCTTTCTTTTAAGCAAAGTTCGAAAATTTAATTTGCTATTTAGGGTATATTTCAGTTTTTATTTCATTTTTATTTTTTTTTTTTTTATATCTGAAATTTTAATGCACTTTTTTTTTACGTTATTTATGATACTTGATAAACATAATTTTTCAAGTAACTTTTTTGGCAGAAGATAAATGGTTTATTTATGATGAATTATTTTCATTTATTTTGATTTGATCTTAAGATTTACTTTGAAATCAATGTTTTTTTTTATTTTCAGAAAATTAAACATAAACAAACACATAGCAAGCCGGCTCGACAAACACAGACACACACACACACATCCGTATATATATATATATATATATATATATATATATATATATATATATAATATATATATATATATATATATATATATATATATATATATATATATATATATATATATATATATATATATTATATATATATATATATATATATATACATATATATACTAATAATTTATCACAGTTAACAAATTGAGCCCTTTTCTAAGAGGAGGAAGAAATATAATATAAAAGATAACCCACCCAAGCACGAGCCCACAGTAAATCTCCCAGATGAGTACAGACAGAGATTGAAAGAGAGACATTAAATGCAGCAGGGAAAACTAATGATATCAGAGAGTTCCACAGAACAGAAGTGGCTCTAAAGAAGGAACCACCATTCAGGGCAAGTTTTGGGCTTACTATATCCAAACAAACTTCATGCGAAAACATGGCACTCTTTGTCCTACAATGGCGACAAATGGTGGTGGAATGCGAGAGGTGAATACACTCGAGAAAATGCCGTTGTAGTACCTATAGAAGAAGAGATGGAGCACCAGCCTTACGTCGCAGAGACAGAGTGTCAAGTGAGTTTAAAAGTTATAGAGAGCTTATTAATCTTTTAGTCTTAGATTCAATCCATAGCTAAAAGATAAATACAAGGACAGATAAAACTCTTATTAATTGAAGTATCCGCTCGAAAGAAAATCATTCCCGTGATCTGAACTGCATTCCCAGCTTCTATGAAGCCGTCTTAGCAACCATTGTAACATGAGGTTTCCGATATAGTTATGAATGTTTATGCTGTTTACAGGTGAGACATTAGAGCCATCGAAGAAGATAGAAACCTTGGGATGTCATTTTGAGAGGGAAATTTTAAGAAATAGAGTTTCTAAAGAGTTGAATTTCACAAGGTTGGCAAGAATAGTGCCAGAAGGCTGGAGTCAAGAAGTGATTCTAGAAGCAAAAGATGGAGCAGATTTGAAATGCGAAGAAGAATAAAGAGTTGAGTCATGGTTATAAAAATGAACAGGGTTATAAGTGGAACTGAGAAGATCATTGTTTGAAAAGTAAGAATAAAGTTGGAGATTGAACAGAACTCTGAGGAACACCATAATTGACATAAAAGGAAGAAGAGGCAGCTCCATCGACAAGTGTCGATATTGAACGATTTGAAAGAAAACTAGATATAATTAAGCAAAGTGAAGGAGGAAACTCAAAGGAAAGGAGCTTGGAGAGTAGCGATGCAAGCCATACCCAGTTAAAAGCCTTGGAAATGTCAAGCCCCACCACACAAGATTCACCATAATTCCTTAGAGCAGAAGACCATAAATCAGTGAGATAGGAAATTATGCCAATAGTAGACCTCAAACATTGAAAACCATACTGGTGATATGAAAGAAGGAAGTGATACCCCAGATGATCCAGGAATTGATAGTTCAGTACAGTTTCAAAGATTTTAGACACAACAAAAATGAGAGTTATAGGGCGATAGTTAGAGGAGTCAGAGCGGTCACCTTTTTTCGGGATCTGTTTTACATATGAGCACTTCCACCATTGAGAAAAAGTAATAGTATTAAGACGTAGAGAGAAAAGTTAAACGAAGACAGGCACCAGCTTTGACGCACACTTCCTCTGAACACTGGGAGGAAAACCATCATTGACTCTACCCTCCTTGAAGTTCATAGTTTTCAGGATCACACGGAGCTGATGATTTGTGATAACATATGAAGATATGGGACACCTGAGATGAGAAGGAGTAAGAGGTGGGGGCGCCTGAATCATTCAGGTTAAATTGGAGAAAAAAAAATAAGCCGAAGAGATTGCCTTTTCAGAAGGAGTATGAGCAAGAAATCCATCGTAACGGAAAAGAGGAGGAAAGTCGGATTTACAGAAGTTATTAGTGTTGGTTGTTTTAAGTATTTCAAGTATATATATATATATATATATATATATATATATATATATATATATATATATATATATATATATATATATATATATATATATATATATATATATTATAGTGGAGTTCCCATGGACCCAACTTTTATAGATAGAGCAATATAACTCCCTACCCTACGCCTACCTCTCTTAAAAATAAAAAATAAAAATATTTGCACCCTTAGGGGTAAAATTTCAAATATGTTTTGGGGTACATCCCCTTTCTTGTTAATTAAAAATAAAAAAAAAAAAAAAAAGAATTCATTGATTAGAATAAAATCGCACATTTCTTTACAATAAAACAATGTTTATATACTTACTATAAATATATGTATAATTTCAATACATAATGTTATCACGAGTAATATATACAAAAATAGAAAGAATACACAAATTGAATTCTTTCACTCAACCTCAGGAAGTATCTAAACATTGCACAATACCAAGCTCTATCTCCTTTCTAGAAACAAAATGATGCTTATCACTGATTTAAATATATATTCAATTATTAAGTCTATTTCTAATCTTATCATGGATACTTTTACTAAAGCCTTTATTATTATTATTATTATTATTATTATTATTATTATTATTATTATTATTATTATTATTATTATTATTATTATTATTATTATTATTATTTATTATTATTATTATTATTATTATTATTTTTATTATTATTATTATTATTATTATTATTATTATTATTATTATTATTATTTTATTATTATTATTATTATTATTATTATTATTATTATTATTATTATTATTATTATTATTATTATTATTATTATTATTATTATCATTAATTTTCGTAGTCAAAGAATTATATACACATATTACAACTCTACCTATTCAAGAACCGGCACATTCATCAACAAAAGATA
This sequence comes from Armadillidium nasatum, assembly GCA_009176605.1. Taxonomy (NCBI): domain Eukaryota; kingdom Metazoa; phylum Arthropoda; class Malacostraca; order Isopoda; family Armadillidiidae; genus Armadillidium; species Armadillidium nasatum. Next base: position 25,968 of record SEYY01024572.1, on the reverse strand, counting down.
TCAAACTCTCTCTTTCTTATTACGTTAAGTTCTCTTTACATTATTTTCGTAGCCAAATCTTCATGTGTCTTAATTATGCAATGAAAGTGAGGACCAGAAATCACCAAGTTTAGAATGAACATTCTTTCAAGCACTTTTACCAGTCTTCATCTGTTTCTTTCTCTCTTTCTTTCTCTTTCATTTATTTGCTATAACTGAGACGTAACCCACCACAGTATTTATACAAACTAACCAGCCCTGATGTTTGTCTATCAAACATTTCAGGATCAAAGACTAAAGAACCTATTTATTTTCATTAACAATAATTTCCTATCAATATAAAAATTTCTGATGTCCATAGGGTATATAAAAGATGTTAAAACAGGTGCTTCCTAGAGGCATCTGTTCGAGTCATCACAGAATTCGCATTCAAGGATGGACATTACGTGAATTACGTTTCGAAATGAAACCGTAGGTATATACAGAGTTAAAATTGCTTCATATTTTAAAAAACAGATGAAACTTTCCTTTTTGTTTTAAATAGTAAACAGAATAAAGAATCACTTCTCTGTGTTGAAGGTAAACGAGTTGTTTAAATACTTTTCAAGAGGTTAAAATGTAGATATTTTTTAATGACTGTTAAAACTACAACTCTATCATTACATAGCATGCTAAAGTTAACAATGTATCAACATTCCAAACATGTTAATCATCGGAATCGGCAAATTTCGATATTTTACTTAAAATATATGCTGCATCGATGATATACAAACTAAAAACTTTAATCCTTCATTAACGAGCGTAATCAATTTCACCATATTACTAAAAAAAACTTTTTCAAGTTACTCATTTCTGCTATTTCTAAACTTTTGTTTCTTTATTAAAATTACTAATATTGTTTAATACATTTTCATTTTGAAAAATAGTTTTTAATTTAGGTTTTCTTTTTATTATTTAATCAGAAAAAAATTTACTTTTATGAGAAATTT
>SEYY01024572.1:17500-20000 GCA_009176605.1 Armadillidium nasatum | reverse complement strand
CCATGGTTAACTAATTAGTTTATATCTTTCTACTTCGTCCTTCCCTTCTATATGGAAACGTGAGCTCATTTAGCCTGTACTGAATAAGATGGGCCCATCTCAGCCATGTAACAGCAATCAAATTGCTTTAACCTCAGTTCTTTCTAAAGTTTTCGAATCTATCCTTAACAGGAAGATTTGGGAGTATCTCAATTCTTCTAATCTTATATCTTATCGTCAGTATGGCTTTCGTAAGAAACCATCTACTGGTGATCTTCTTTCCCTTCTCACTGTTCTCGGTCCTCCGCTTTTCGGCATTTTGGTAAATCTTTTGCAATCGAGCTTTACATGTCGAAAGCTTTGGATAGAGTCTGGCACAAAGCTTTGATTTCCAAACTTTCCTCATTCGGAATATATCCTATCTGTGGTCTTCTCTCTGATTTCCTTTCTAGTCGTTTAATAGCAGCTGTTCTAGACTGCCACCGTTTATCCTATAAATGTATTAAGAGTGGTGTTCTTAAAGGATCTGTCCTATCCCCAACACTTTTTCTGCTTTACATTTAATACATTTAATAGACAGATGAACGGTAGACTTGGAGCAACTGCCCTCTGATATATCTCTCATTTGAAATTGGGGCAGATGGTGGAGACCAGTGCTTTTCGTCTTATCAACTCTATGCCCGCCAAATTGTTGTCACTTTCTCTATTCTATTGCTATTACAAAGGACACTGTTCTTCTGAACTGATCCTTTGAGGAAAGCTCGTGCGACACATCTTTCTACACAGTCTGATCCTTTCTCTGTCCAACTCTCTGACCCCAGACTTAACCGCTATGCTCAAACTTACATTTACTCTACTGGTAAAGTCTGGAACACACTTCCTTCACCTATTTTCCCAATTTCCTATGACTTACAAACCTTCAAGCACCGTGTTTTGGGACATGTCTCCCTTAAATTTGTTCCATACCTCCTTCATCTCATTTTTTTCATCGCTCTGTTCTTCATTTCTCTGTCCTTCCCTCTTTTTCTCAAAACCGCATTTCCCGCAAGCAGCAAGACATTTATTTTCCATTTACCATAAATACTTCTCAGTCTAACATTATTCCCCTCTCTCTCCATTCACCTAAAAACACAATCCATTAATATAATAAACAACTACGTCGATTTAACAACCCTTTCTCAACGAAATTCGTGCGTTAAACTATTCCGTCAGCTCTCTACTCACCCTCAACATCACTTTACAATTTTCTTAAAAGGATTATATGTACTCGATATATATATATATATATATATATATATATATATATATATATATATATATATATATATATATATATATATATATATATATATATATATATATATATATATATATATATATATATATATATATATATATATATATATATATATATATATATATATATATATATATATATATATATATATATATATATATATATATATATATATATATATATATATATATATATATATATATATATATATATATATATATATATATATATATATATATATATATATATATATATATATATATATATATATATATATATATATATATATATATATATATATATATATATATATATATATATATATATATATATATATATATATATAGACAAAATATTTAAATTTCCAAGAAAAATGATGAATACAACTATTTTAATAAAATAAATTGTAAAGGTTTTTAAAATACAAGTAAAATAATAAACCAAATAATAAATACAAAAGTTTTCCATGAAAGTGCATTATTGTTATTTTATTCCTTGTTTAAAAAAGAAATTTCAAAATTTAATCTTTCTGAAATGCAGAATCGTCAGTATTTAATTAAAAATGCATCAATTCCAAGAAATTTTTGATTAATACATCCAAAGACTAATTGCAAGATACATTTATAATCATATCTAAGCATATATATATATATATATATATATATATATATATATATATATATATATATATATATATATATATATATATATATATATATATATATATATATATATATATATATATATATATATATATATATATATATATATAATATTATGCCTGAAATACTCATGTAAATATTTATGTAAAAATGTAGGAGGAAAGCTTCTACTTAAATGTATATTAAAATTAAATTCTTCATAACACAACTGCGATCAGCTGACCACAATCTCTAGGAAATTAACTCTCACAGATTTCTCATCGTGAAATTGCATTTCATTATTTGCATTCTTCTCTTGTAAATTGAGTGATATTCGTCCATTTAAGGTTGTACGCTAACAAACAATTGGAATGCACATACTACTGTTACTATATATGAACTGATACCCTGAAGAAATGAATCACCATTAGGATATGGTAATATGTCACAACAAAGAAGCACCTCACCCCACTGCTACCAAATGTAATGTATAACTTTCGAAGAATGAAGATCATTCAAATTTAATCGCATGTGAATGCAAATTGGAAAACACAAACCACTACTATTGTATACCCGCATCAGC
>SEYY01024572.1:10000-12500 GCA_009176605.1 Armadillidium nasatum | reverse complement strand
TATATATATATATATATATATATATATATATATATACACACAGGGTGTATCATTAATATTGCGAAAAAATCCAGTATGATATTCCTTGCAGAAATGTAAGATACTTTTTGTCAATAAACCTTTAACCGAAAACGTCCCGTTTCCAAGAGACAAGGTGAGGAAACGTATGTTGGACATACCCTGATATATTCCATTGTCCGTCCCGTGCCACATCACAACCTTCAATAATAAGCAAAAATAGTATACCGTGTGAAGGGTAACCTACCTGTTATTTACTAGTTGCGTATCTCGCTTCATTTATACATAAACTAGTCCTTGTCGCGTTCAAGTGCTGTGATCAAGTGATTCTCATACTTTTAAAATGAATTACACAAATAGTGAAATGTGCGATATGCATTTTGTTTACGGTCGTGCGAACGGTAATTCATTAGCAGCCATGCGTCTCTATGAAGAAATGTACCCTAATCGTGTCATACCGCATCATACTATGTTTGCATCATACTATCATTGTTACGTCTTGGAGAAACAGGAAGTTTTAAAAAACTTACCAATGGAAACGGGCGCCCTCGCACAGTATCAACTCCAGATGTCGAAGAACAGGTTCTCCAAGAACTTGAGGACAGTCCTACAACAAGTACCAGAAAGATTGCTGCAACACTGCATGTAAGTCATTCAACAGTTTTCAGGGTATTGAAAAATCAACTTCTGTACCCTTATCACATCCAACGTGTGCAGGCACTTTTACCAACTGATTTTCCTGCTAGAGTAGCTTTGTGTCGATGGATGCAACAGAAAATTGCATAACAACCCTCACCACTTAGCAGAAGTATTCTTCACCGATGAGGCAAATTTTTCCAGAGACGCCATATCGAACTTCCACAACAATCACATATGGGCGGATGAGAACCCACATGCAATAGTTGAAAGCCGCCATCAACACCAGTTTTCATTGAATGTTTGGGTCGGAATTGTTGGCGACCATTTGATAGGTCCATTCTTTTTACCAGCGAGGCTTACTGGAGATGTGTATCGCCACTTTCTTGAACATGACCTGCCTACACTCCTGGAAGACGTCCCATTGCAATTAAGATCGAAAATGTGTTTCATGCACGACGGCGCTCAGGCTCATTTTTGTTCAGTTGCCCGTAACTATTTGAACACTGTATATCCACGCCGTTGGATAGGTAGGGGAGGTACAGAACCTTGGCCTCCACGGTCTCCAGACCTAAATGCATTGGATTTCTTCTTGTGGGGGCACCTGAAACATTTGGTTTATGGAACAACATTTGAAAGTTCCGAAGAATTAAGGGCTCGCATAATCGAATGTTGTGACACAATTCAGCACACACACGGTATATTTGAACGTGTCCGCCAATCAATGCGTCGCAGAATAGAGGCTTGTATTGCCGCTGGGGGTGCTCATTTTCAACATTTGTTATAACCTTCGTGCACCATTGCTTTGTCCTATTTCTGTTGTATATTTTCCTCTGTGTAGTAATGTATGTATTCTTATATTAAATTAATTGAATGAAATTGTTAATTACGTCTGCAAATTTACTTTCCTGTTTATTATAACTTCATTTCTCAATAGGTTCCATCACCTTGTATCTTGGAAACGATGTGTTTTTGGTGAAATGTTTATCTTCACATATTATCTTATATTTCTACAAGGAATATCATACTGGATTTTTTCGCAATATTAATGATACACCTTGTATATATATATATATATATATATATATATATATATATATATATATATATATATATATATATATATATATATATATATATATATATATATATATATATATATATATATATATATATATTTTTATAATACATTACACCATTTCCGCATGATGCAGGGTGGAGTCGACTGCAAAAAAATTCCTGTAGTCGTACATGGGAAGACAAAAAAAAAAAAAAAAAAAATGGTTAAAAGGAATCCCAACCCCTAGAACCATGCGAAGAACCATTCTTCATAATTCAGCCTTGTCGCCCAGTCCAAACTCGTGTTTTTAAATTTTAAATTGTTAATGCTAATGTTGAATTTCCACTAAAGCCGAAAGTATGTTAATTGAAAGTTTTGTTGCTCCTCCAGAAAATTTTTGAAAATAATTTAATTGCGATTTATTTAATTTTGTTTTTTTAATAATATTTTTAAAAAAATTTATATTTTTAAATAAATTTGGTATTATTTTAAAGTTCAGAAATAATTTCACTTTTCACTACAATTCTTAAGCATTCTCTTAAAAGTCTTTCTAATTTTCAGAACAGATTGTGAAAGCTGCTGTCTTTTCTTCCCATATCCTCTCTTTCCTCCTCTTCTTTTCCCTTCTCTTGTCTTCTCTTCTCTTCTTCTCTCTTCTCTTCTCTTCCATCTGATTCTTCTATCTTTTCTTTTCATAATGACCATCTGATTTAAGCACTATATATATAAATATAATATATAAATATAATATATATAATAATAATATATAATAATATATATATATAT
>SEYY01024571.1:22500-27500 GCA_009176605.1 Armadillidium nasatum | reverse complement strand
TCAGAATTACTTCACGCCACCCCAGTTGCTTGCTCTGTATAGGGGTGTTGTTCGTCCCTGTATGGAGTACGCTTCACACATCTGGGTGGCTCCACTCATACAGTTTTGCTTGAGAAGGTGGAGTCTAGAGCATTTCGTCTCATCAACTCTCCAGCTCTTACTAACTCTCTCCAATCTCTTTCTGCCCTTCGAATTGTTGCGTCACTCTCTCTATACTATCGCTATTACAACGGACACTGCTCTTCTGAACTATCTCGTCGCATACCTCCTCCATTGAGAAGAGCCGGGCGACTCGACTTTCTACACAGTCTCATCCTTTCTCTGTCCAACTCTCCGACCCCAGACTTAACCGCTATGCTCAATCTTACATATACTCTACTGGTAAAGTCTGGAACACACTCCCTTTATCTGTTTTTCCAACTTCTTTTGACTTGCATACTTTCAAACGCCGTGTATCTGGACACGTCGGCCAACATCGACCTGAATAGAAATTTTCCAACTCCGGTGGAATTCGGTAGGCCTCCGGCCTTTGCCCACCGGAGGAGATATATATATATATATATATATATATATATATATATATATATATATATATATATATATATATATATATATATATATATATATATATATATATATATATATATATATATATATATATATATATATATATATATATATATATATATATATATATATATATATATATATATATACTATATATATATATATATATATATATATATATATATATATATATATATATATATATATATATATATATATATATATATATATATATATATATATATATATATATATATATATATATATATATATATATATATACTAGAATACACTGGACTGAATAAAGAAATAAACAAATCAGCTTTTTGAAGTGACTTTAAAAAGGCAACTCATCAAACATGAAATTGAAAATAATTTAATTACTCAAAAAAAAAAAAAAAAAAATTTACAATTATCACTTTGGAATCAACGCCGAAGGGCAATAAAAGAGAAACAAAAATGACAACAAAATAACGGAATTAATCGCGAAGAGAGAGTAGAGAAATTTCATGCAGAATTAATGTGGAATATTAACGAAAAAGCAACTTATAAATATAAATTGCAATAATTCACAAATCTCTTCTGTAACACATATCAGAGTAATACGAGCCATGGAACACATGTAAGCAGGATTAAGTCACGTGATAGATTACGAGTGTTAGTTGATATGTTAATATATGAGTATGACCATTTTATTAACAGGATAACCAAATTAATTTTTTTTTTTTTTTTTTATGAAAAACTCATATCTCAGGGACATTGCCCTATTCTATTAGAGGAACGTTTATAGGTCGCATATACCTAAGACCCAGATGTGGGATCAAACCGGGGTCCTCAAGTACGCGAGGAAATCACTCAACCGTTTGAGCCACGGAAGACTTCAAGGTACGAGAAATTGCATGATAACTATAAAAAGGTAAACTTCAAACATCTGTTTTGAAAAAGGAGTAAAGACTTTAAAAACTACAGATCAAATAGTTTTATTCTTGAATTAATTACAAAAATAATAATTAACACAAAATATATATATATATATATATACTATTATTATATATATTATATATATATATATATATAATATATATATATATATATATTATATATATATATATATATATATATATATATATTATATATATTATATATATATATATATATATATATATATATATATATATATATATATAATATATATATATATATATATATATATATATATATATATATATATATATATATATATATATATATTATATATATATATATATATATATATATATATATATATATATATATATATATATATATATATATATATATATATATATATATATATATATATATATATATATATATATATATATATATATATATATATATATATATATATATAATATATATATATATAATATATATATATATATATATATATATATATATATATATAATATATATATATATATATATATATATATATATATATATATATATATATATATATATATATATATATATATATATATATATATATATATATATATATATATATATATATATATATATATATATATATATATATATATATATATATATATATATATATATATTTCACAGCACAAGCTTTTATTTGTAATACGAAAACTAAGAGTATTGTAGTATTATTTACAGACCCTTTTAAAATACATATATGAAATGCTTTTAATATTTAAAATAATTCAAAAGAGCAAAAGTTCAAATCAGAAAAGATGTTAAAAGTATAGAAAAGATATAAACATAATGTGTTTCCTGCTCTATTAGAATAAATTTCAAGACTCCTGTCTTTTAGAGGCTTTGGAGAATAAATATAAATGGAGAGTACTTAAATAAATCTCTATTTTCTCATAATATAAAGTACTTCGCATCTGATCCTGAATGATTCAAAGAAATGGTAGTAGTGATAGTCAGAGATAGCAGAACAAACACATAGATCTCCTATAATAGTAATTGATCAAGAATTAAATGATAAACACACACTTACCTTGGAAAACTTATTTCTTCAAACAGAAATATATATATATATATATATATATATATATATATATATATATATATATATATATATATATATATATATATATATATATATATATATATATATATATATATATATTAGGGATGGAGTGAAGTATCGGTATCGGTATCGGCAAGTATCGGCATATTTTCAGTAGGAGGTAAAGTATCGGTATCGGTAGTGGTATCGGTAGTAGTATCGGCAAGTATCGGCATATTTTCAGGTATCGGGTATCGGGTATCGGCTTCGGGGAATTTTTAGGTATCGGTATCGGTATCGGTATCGGTAAAAAATTTTGGTATCGCTCCATCCCTATATATATATAATATATATATATATATATATATATATATATATATATATATATATATATATATATATATATATATATATATATATATATATATATATATATATATATATATATATATATATATATATATATATATATATATATATATATATATATACATAATATATATATATATATACTATATATATATATATATATATATATATATATATATATATATATATATATATATATATATATATATATATATATATATATATATATATATATATATATATATATATATATATATATATATATATATATATATATATATAAATATCGAAATTAGTAGAATGAAGATAATTTGAAGAGTTGTGAATAAATTAAATATCAGTGTCCTTGATAAATTTCCAGGTCTTCTTTAAAGAGGAGAGTTGTTAAGCCTTATGAGTTACCTATATTGATATGCAAAGTCAAGATTTACACTTTCAAATGCGAGAATAACACAAGAAAAAGAAGAACGACACAGAAAAATAGGAATATATAATCATTTAAAATTCGAACTATGGATTTGATTCACTATTACACGTAAAATATAGCAAAATATGGACTTGATTTTCACTTTAACTCTGAACCCTTTCATATATGCTTGAAATAAAACGCAGGTACAGAAAAAGAAGCAAATGTAAAAAAACAAAAAACAAATAGAATTAAAAAATTAACACAAAATCGTCATAGTCAGACAACAGAAATGGATATTGATAGAAAATATGACTACCAATTATAATGAAAAAATTCTGGAACGTCCATGGAAATTATTGTATTAAAAGTGGGCAGGCGAAATTGTATCGGCTGCTGATGTAAATTGGCAGGATTAAATAATATTGGAAGATTCTAGGAGAGGCTTATGTCCTATACAGTGGACAAATATAGGTCCATATATATATATATATATATATATATATATATATATATATATATATATATATATATATATATATATATATATATATATATATATATATATATATATATATATATATATATATATATATATATATATATATATATATATATATATATATATATATATATATATATATATATATATATATATATATATATATATATATATATATATATATATATATATATATATATATATATATATATATATATATATAAAGTGTTGATCTCTTTCTATAGCAATTGAAGAAATCGTAATATTTATTTACTGCTGCCACCTCAAAATACAAATAATAAACTATTTATTTTATCCTTTTGAGAAAATAAACTCTTCATTTTCTTGTGAATAAAATTTTTGTACGAGTATAATTTAATTGCGAAAGAAGCGAGGAAAACTTTATAAAATCAGATCTATTCACCTACAACTTTATTATATATATATATATATATATATATATATATATATATATATATATATATATATATATATATATATATATATATATATATATATATATATATATATATATATATATATATATATATATATATATATATGAAGTAAATATCTTCTCTACACTATTATTCATCTATGTAAAAGATGGAAAAGAAAGCATATATAGAAAGAGGTACAGGCTGGAGAAGAGAGAGAGAGAGAGAGAGAGAGAGAGAGAGAGAGAGAGAGAGAGAGAATGATTCAAGAGTTTCCTTACACGCCTTCTGCTGGGGATATTTGCATATTTTACAAGTAAATTATGTTCATTTTACCCAACTAATTACGCATGCAAGATGGCTTTTTATTTATGAGATAATTAAACCTATTCATAATCTCAAGACACATAAAATGGTTAATCAAGTTTTAAGGTTTTTTTTCGCCTTTTAAAAAGGCCTTAAAACCCACGAGGATTAAACTGAGAAGAGAAGATTTTAGATAGAGTTCAACGAAGATTATTCTTAGGTGTACGACACTCTTGAATGAAATAAAAGTTAACTGTTCCTTGTGTTATGATAAATTTAAATAACATGTTCATATATTTAGTAATATACTGTTTTAATAATATACTTATCGTGGTGATGCACCATATATAGTATATATATATATATATATATATATATATATAT
>SEYY01024571.1:10000-12500 GCA_009176605.1 Armadillidium nasatum | reverse complement strand
TTCTCTTAAATGTCTGTTATATAGAATGATGTTTTTTATGTCCTCTTAATTGTCTGTTATATAGAATGATGATTCTTCGTGTTCTCTTAAATGTCTGTTATATAGAATGATGTTTTTTATGTCCTCTTAATTGTCTGTTATATAGAATGATGATTCTTCGTATCCTCTTAAATGTTTGTTATACAGAATGATGATTCTTCGTGTCCTCTAAGTTTCTTTTATATAGAATGATACTTCTTCATGTGCTCTTAATTGTCTGTGATATAGAATGATGTTTCTTCATGTCCTTTCTTCTTCGTGTCCTCTAAGTGTCTTTTATATAGAATGATGTTTCGTGGTGTTCTCTTAAATGTCTGTTATATAGAATGATGTTTCTTCGTGTCCTCTAAGTGTCTTTTATATAGAATGATGTTTCGTGGCGTCCTCTTAAATGTCTGTTATATAGAATGATGTTTCTTCGTGTCCTCTTAAATGTCTGTTATATAGAATGATGTTTTTTCGTTTCCACTTAAGCATCTGTTATATAGAATGATGTTTCTTCGTATCCTTTTAAATTAAGTATATGTTATATACAATGATGATTCTTCTTGTCTTCTTAATATTCTCTTTGTATGTGCTTTCTTTCAAGTATCTCTTGCATAAAATCATTCGAAGATACGCTATGCAATATAAAATGACTTCTTATTATGATCCTTAAGACAGAAGCGAATAAGGAATATCGAGCGTAAGACGTGATTATAGAATGATGTCCTCAATGAACACAGAAGATAATATTCACAACTTTAATATGAAATATAATAGCAATTTCGAAAGGAAAATTTTATATTTCTCTTTCATGCATGCCTAAATTTTTTCCAAATTTTTAGTTAATTTTTTTTTTTTATTTTTTTTTTTTTTTTTTTAAATGGAAATGAATTTTATTTTTTGGAGGAGAATATTAAAACATTTCTTTATTATATGGTTTTATCGAGGAAATTTTCGATGGAAAAGTTTTTAGCTCTTTTCTTTATATTAATTGGTCTTGCTTCCTCGCTTAACTTGTGAAGAAGCAAAGTATGAAAATGTTTTAAATATATATTAATGTATATAAATATAGAGAGTTGACCTGAACTGTTTGGCCAAGTTTGACCACGGCTAAATCAATTTCTTCCAACCCTAAAGAGAATAGCAGTCCTGGAAACTTGTAGACTTATTAAAGGTTAGAATAAAACCTTACAAATCCATGATGGCAGATAATTAATTGATGGAATGACTGGGTTCTTGCATCGAAAATAGGCATCAAATGCCAATGGGGTACTTGATATTTCAAAACCCATTGCATCTTTGACCACGATTTCGAAAATCCACAAGCTATCACCAATCCCATTCATTTCCAATTTTCGGTTCAGGTTTTTTTTGGAATCCGAAACTGATTGTTTGACTGGAGATGAATAAGATTTTTGAACCAGCGTTATTATGGTTTGCGAAAATTCTGAATCCAGCAATTGATGTAAGACAAATTGAAATAGTTTACAATAAAGCATCCAGACTATTAATTCTTGCAATTGATGTAGGACAAATTGAAGTAGCCCACAAGAAAGCATCCGGACTATTAATTCTCGTAATTGATGTAGGACAAATTGAAGTAGCTTACAAGAAACCATGCGGACAATTAATTTTCGTAATTGATGTAGGAGAAATTGAAGTAGATTCCAAGAAACCATCCGGACTGTTAATTCTCTCAATTGATGTAGGATAAATTGAAGTAGTTTACAAGAAAGCATACAGACTATTAATTCTCGAGAGATATGTTTTATTTCTGTCTGTCTGTGGAGTTACTCATGAGACAACAGATAAAAAGTCGGAAAAAAACTTTTACCAATGGCCACACGAAATATCCCCACAAGTTAGTAAACTTTACAAACCATGATTGAATGACTATCATACACAAGAAAGCTTCACAACTAGGCTCAAGTTGATAACCAAATAGTAATTAATATTATTAATAGTCAAAAGAATGAGGAAAATAAATAGAATGTAGAAATTCAACTTATGAACATGTGGAATAAATATAACGAGCTTTCGCTCACTAATTTGATTCCAGCACTAGTCTATACCAGCCTGCAAAATGAAATTGGCGCAATTTGAAGAAATTCAAGAATGGAAAGAAAATCCCATAGGAACTATACTATACTATATATATATATATATATATATATATATATATATATATATATATATATATATATATATATATATATATATATATATATATATATATATATATATATATATATATATATATATATATATATATATATATATATATATATATATATATATATATATATATATATATATATATATATATATATATATATATATATATATATATATATATATATATATATATATATATATATATATATATATATATATATATATATATATATATATATATATATATATATATATATATATATATATATATATATATATATATATATATATATATATATAT
>SEYY01024570.1:97500-120000 GCA_009176605.1 Armadillidium nasatum | reverse complement strand
ATTATTAATGATTGCTATTTTTATTATTTGTATTGTATTTATTATTATTATTTATTATCATTCTTATTATTATTATTATTATTTTAATTTTTATTATCATTATTATTATTATTTATTATTATTATTTAATTATTTTTTATTATTATTATTATTTTATTATTATTATTATTTATTTTATGATAATATTATTATTAATTGTTATTATTATTATTATTATTATTGTGATTATTTAATATTATTTCAGTTATTTATTTAGTACTTTTCTATATAATTTCAAACAAATAATTTTAAATTCATAGGGCGTAGAGGGAGATGGTGAGGGGAGTGGGAAGGGTAGTTGGAAAGGGGGAGGGGTCTATTAACAAGCATATATATATATATATATATATATATATATATATATATATATATATATATATATATATATATATATATATATATATATATATATATATATATATATATATATATATATATATATATATAACCCAGTAGTTCATTTATAAATGTTATTGATGGTATTTGACCCAATTCTCATTTTAATCTCTTTTTATAATCTTTTTCCCCGTCTTCCTCCTCCGTCTCTTTTGACAGTCATTACTGTCATTTATGAAACGGAGAAGGATTTAAATAGTAGGAAATGACGGGAGAGAGACTTCATTTTTGTCGGAAATGACGGGTAGTTGATGGGAGGTGACTTCACCTTTATTTTTGAAGAAAGATGATTTATGGATTATATATATATATATATATATATATATATATATATATATATATATATATATATATATATATATATATATTATATATATATATATATATATATATATATATATATATATATATATATATATATATATATGATGGGGAAAGTGTTTTTCTCCATTTTTTGGAGCATGTATTAGATATCTGGAGTTGTACCACGCATGCTGCCTCCCTTTGTAAGGTGGAGTCTAGAGCTTTTCGTCTTGTCAACTCACCTCTTACTAATTTTCTTTGATTTCTTATATACTATTGCTATTACACTGAACCTTTTAATCGTATACTTTCTCCATTGATGATAGCTCGTGCGACTCGTTTTTCTACACACACTTCATTTCTCTGCCCAACTTTCTGATCCAGACTTAGCCTCTCTGCTCAAGTCTTGCATGTATGTACTTTACTGGTAAAATCTGGGACTCACTCCCTTTATATATTTTCCCAACTTCCTTTGACTTGCACACTTTCAGACGCCTTTTTGGTGCATGTCTGCCTTTGATTTGGCCCTAGTTTTTGAATTTTTTTCGACCTCTATAGAATTTTGCAGGCCATCAGCCTGTACCTACCTGAAGTTAACTATATATATATATATATATATATATATATATATATATATATATATATATATATATATATATATATATATATATATATATATATATATATATATATATATATATATATATATATATATATATATATTATTTTCTTTGCAGGAAATATATTCTCAGTGGAAATGTCATGGGTCATCCTCCTCTTTACCAGAAATCGGAAGTAAAAAAACATTTGTAACCAAATACTATGTCCCCGATTTGCGAAAGTTTTGTCCAAAATGCTTGGCGTAAAGACCTTTGTTCAAACTGCTTTAAATCCGAACAGGAGCACGGAGAGTCTAGGAAAGGAGGATTTGGAGATAGGTTTCGAAGGAGTGAATCTTGCATCGAAGGTAATTCTTCGAGTAGAAGATACGTTAGCGTCGCCGAGAGGCCTGGAATGTATTCAAGAAGTTATTACGGAACTAAATCGTGGAATCCTCTTATGATTGATAATAGCAATAAAGAAGCGAGGCTCCTAAAATCTCCTGGTCTTATTAAAGGCATGGACTCCAGAATCAAACAAGAAAACGAAAAGAACAAGTCGTTTAATGAGATTTTGGATAATGATCAAAATCTTAAAATGGGATCAACGGAAATTTTGGGTCCTTCAAGTCTTCCAAAAGATTCCTGGATCCTAACTCAAATTATTGGAGAACCAAAGAAAAATTCTGAAAGGTCCGAAAGGCTTCATGGAGATTCCAGCAGCGACCTCGGTTCCGACGCCAGCAACGAATCTTCTAGTTCGGTGAACACTTCCGGTGATTCTGAGAGTGACTTAAAGGTCGACAGTGATGCAATCTCTGATAAAAGCGATCCTGACAGCGCACATGAAGAAGATCTATCTGTTCATGGAATTCTTAAAACTAGTCACTGTGAAAACGGATCTCACAGACAAATCAGGAACTCGATATCATTTAAGGAAGATTACGAAGTAATTGGATATGGTGGTGATGTAGATTACTCAGATGACGATTTTGAAGATGATGACGACGACGACGATGATTCGTCAATATCTTCGTCTGAGCTTACTACAGAAGAGCGTTATATCAAACGACTAACAGAGAAGAACACTGATTTCAATTCCGAAAATGAAAATTTACAAAAGGATAGACCAGTCGAAAGTGAATTATATGACATTAATTTAGATTCTAATGATAAACATTCGGAGAAAACGGAGTTACTCAACAACAGAAGTGATGATTTAGGGATTAGGCAAGAAGGAAAAATCAAACTGAGACGATCTCAGCCCATCATTGGTGGGTCAAAACCTTCCATAAAATCAAATTCGTTTAATTCAAATTTATATACTCAACCTGGTTCACCCACCAAAGAAAGTATTCCCATGCAAGGTATTAAGCCGAAGTTTGTATCGAGGGAAGATGAAATGAAAGAAAATTATAGCTTTGACGAAATGTATAGAAGTAGTAAAGTTACATCCATTGATGACGTTACCTCTAAGATCACATCATTCGATGATGTTCCTGATAAAATAACATCTATAGATGACATTTCCCCTAGTGTAACAACAACGGAAACTCTGTCTCCTAGATTAGCTCCAGTAGATAGCACATATCTTAGAAGAAATGTTAAAGAAATTATTTCAAATTCAGAAGCAGACAAAGTTTCACCAAAAGACACCGAAGGAGGAAAAGATCTGGTACAAATTCTGAAAATTCCTCATCTTTAAATACAATAGCAGCTCATAGCAAACAAACTAAAAATAGTTCTTCCTTTGTTTCACATCCAAAGGATTCTAATGCTAAAACTACTCAGGAAAAATGTTTTGAAGCATCAAGTAACGATGGGAGACTAGAAGTTAAATACGTTGATGATATGTCCACTTACGAACCCAATTTCCCTGAGGAGATAACATTGACAAATGACAAAAACATAACTGATAAAAAGGAAACTATTAACAAAGACTCGAGGGCAGACTTAAAACCACTTCAATCATCTGTAGATGAGTTGGATTATTCAGTGAAATCTGGGGAAGAAAAATTATTTAACAGTCGTGTTGTCGAAAAGCCAAAAATTGCCGACCAGTCTAAAGATCATACAGGGGAAGTATCATCATCTGTCGTTCCATTGAATATGATTACCATTCAGAGGCGGAGTAGTTTTATGGAGAGTCAATTAGGTTGTACAGAATTTGTAATCGAATCTCCAGTTAAAAATACTCCGACTACTCCAACTACTCCAATCACTAAGAAAAGCGAGGACCAAAGTAAAAGCTTAACCAAAGAAACAAATTTAGATATCCAAGAAAAGAATCTCCTGTCTCAAAATAAAGGTAATACTACAGATACTAATCCTCCAGAAACTTTAAAAAGTTCTCCTCTCAAGTCTATAAGAAAAACTAGTAATTCTTCAGAATCTGTTAATTCTGTAGAAAGTAGGCTTGAAACTATTAGAAAAGAAATCGAAAAGTCAAAAATATCGTCACTTAATAATAATAATAATAATAATAATAATAATAATAATAATAATAATAATAATAATAATAATTATGAAAAAGAAAGTAAAGAAGAAATTGTCAAACATTACAGTAATTTTCTTCAAACTAAATCTCAGAACTCTACTGACAGCGCAGCAAAAGACTTGGAGGTAGATGAGAAAAATTCTGTAAAGACAGAGGAAAAAACCTGTAATAATAATAATAATAATAATAATAATAATAATAATAATAATAATAATAATAATAATAATAATAATAATAATAAATTAGAGTGTATATCTCCAAAATTAAAGTCTATCAAAGGGTCGACCTGTAGTACTGCTACAGTATCCAGTAGCCCTTCGAATCCATTGTCGACGTTCGGTACCCCAGTTACGCCAACCAAGGCACCAAATTCTTCATTCTTGCATTCTGGAATGGTTCGACCTCTTACAGAAGCTCGTGATATAAACTCTATAATATACTCTACTCCAGAATTTTTAAAAGACATCAAAAAGAAAAATAATCAACATCAACTTACTGCTGGTATTCAGAAAGGTGCTTTATATTCACCTTCCTCATCATCGGTGACACCTGGTGCGATTAAGGGTATTCCTATTGGTAAGCCGGCTACAACTCCTAAACCTAATTACCTTAAGGAAAAGCCTAAAGTCCCAATCAAACCTTTTGTAAGTTCTTCAAATCTTTTTAGTAGAGAAACTACACCTCCTAAAAATGTAACTTCAGTTTTATCGACAACTGTTAATGATTCATCTGTAACTAATTTTAAAGAGGAACATAAAACAGATAATAATTCAGATTCTTCTAAAGAGCCAAATGACAGTCATTCTACATACTCTTCAGAAGAAAAAGAAATTGTGTATGATCTTCCCGTGACTGTTGAAAATTCGTGTTCACCCACAACTAAAGCAACGTTTTCTTCACCTTCCCCATCTTCATCTTCGTCTGGATACTCTACTACTTCCAATTTATCAAACATTGGTGAAAGCAATGCTTTCCAAGAAAAAATGAAGGTTAGTCAGATAGAACCATCAGATGACTCATCAGAAAAATGTGAAGAACAAAAACTCGAAGAGGTAAGAATCTTATCAAAATCTCCCTCTACCAATGATTCTCCGTCGTCAGAAACTTCTAATAATTACGAAGAACAAATTTCTCAGACACAAAAATCAGATACTGAAAAACAGGAAGTTCAGGAAAACTACGTTAATGAAATAAAAGCCGAGGAAGAAAAGAATGCTAAAAATAGCGATGAAAGATTGAACGCTCCGTCCTATTACCCATACAATGAGAATATCCAAAACTACGTCAATATTCCTTCTTCCCCTTATGAATCACACGATATTGATTCATATTCATCGTTCACTGATGACTTCGATGATGATGATGACGACGAGGAAGAAGAAACGACTACAAGTGGTAACCAAGGCGATTCACATGTTATTCTGGGTTGTGGACAGAATATGAGACGTACAGAAAGGTCATCTTCAGCTACTCCTTTGTTTAGAAATTCTATAGGACCTGTTAATTTTTATCAAACAAGTAAGTAGTTTATTGGTAATATCTATAACTTTTGGCAAGGATCAAATTTTAATGAATTTATCATCGAGAAATGTGATTGGATTCTAATTACCCTGTTAATTAATTTAATGTAATTCTTAATCTTTTGACAAGGATCAAATTTTTATGAATTAATTATTGGTAAATGTGATTGGATTTTAATAACCCTGTTAAAAAATTTAATGTAATTCTAAACCTTTTAACAAAGGATCAAATTTTAATGAATTAATTCATTGCGAAATGTGATTGGATTCTAATTACCCTGTTAATTAATTTAATGTAATTTTTAACCTTTTGACAATTATCAAATTTTAATTAAAGAATTAATCATTAGGAAATGTAATTGGATTCTAATTACCTACTAACAAATTTAGAATAATTCTTAACCTCCTCATATTAGCAATCCCTTTTCCACTAACAAATCTTCTGAACTACTTTTTTATCCTTTCATACTACCTTTTATTTCCTTCAATTCAGATGTGTTTGAACTACTTATACTGTTTCTGCTAACAGATTTATTATTTTTTTGTGGCCTTTCATTTTCTGAACAAAATGATTAGAAATAATAAATTTGATAATATAAGTTAGGAAGTATTTTAATGTTTTTTTTTTCTCATGTTTTGGTGCAGATAATGGTATTTCTTTAGCTAGTGCTGAATACGACTCGTCTTCCTCCAAACCACAGGCAGTAAGATCACAATCTGTGCCAAGATCGTCTGGCATCATTGTTGACCCTGCTGTCTTTAATAAACCTCGAAATGAAACTTCAAGATTTGCATTCGTTAAATCTGGTATTATTATTATTATTATTATTATTATTATTATTATTATTATTATTATTATTATTATTATTATTATTATTATTATTATTATTATTATTATTATTATTATTATTATTATTATTATTATTATTATTATTATTATTATTATTATTACTACTACTACTAATTATTATTTATTATTATTATTATTATTATTATTATTATTATTATTATTATTATTATTATTATTATTATATTATTTTGTTACTTTAGCATTTTTTAAATGAAGTAAAATATTATGTATGTATTAAACATTGGAGCTCAAAGTAAACCACAGTGTTTTCCCTGGCAGCCCCTTTTCACAATATTATTATTATTGTATTTAGTAGTATAGGACCTACTGTAAAATTGAAAATCTTTAAATGTATAATCTCTGAATAAAGTTTGAGCAATTGAGAAAAAATTATTATTATTATTATTATTATTGATTAGAAATGAATATATATAATAAGTATAAATTTCTTTTAATTTAAATGTTTGGTTAATATTTACAATAAGAATGATATATTATATAGTTATTTATTGGTAATTAAATTATTTATAGTTAAAAATCATTAAAATTGCTTATTTAAATAAAATTGGGAGACTTTAAAGCTTGCCTCTTATAAAGCTTGCCTCTTAATTTTTCTTTATTTTTATATAGGCCTATTCCGTCCATCTTCTCCTCCCAGTTCGAAGAGGAAAGAATCTTCCGAAAGAGGGAGAGATAGAACTAAGAAATCCCATTCTGTTTTTTCTTTGAAAAAATTCTTGAGGTTTGGATCTGGAGAGAAGTCGCTGAAAACGAAAGACTTGTCCGCCAAAGAACAGGACAAAAGTTTGCAGAGAGAAACGAGGAAAATGAAATTGCAAATTATTCATCCTTTGGATTACAATACAAATGGCGTTGAGGTTTGTTCTCAATTGGAAATTAATTATTAAAGATAAGATAACGATGGTTGAAAATTATATAGGCTTTTATTATACATAACTTACAAATGAGGAAGTTTAGCCTTTTAATTATTTATACACTAATAATTTCAATTTTCCAGACCTGTTTCTATAACATATCTTGTTTTGTTACATGTCAGCACATGAAATCACTGATAGATGAGCAACTTTTTTGCTTTAAATTTTTTAATTGTTTTTAAAAAAAACAATTAAAAAATTTAAAATTTGATTACAGTAATAAAAAAAAATATAATCTTTTATTGCAGGTTATAGCTCGACCAGAAAAGAGATCCCCAACCTACGACTTCACAGGGATAAACGACCCCCTTATTCAGGAAACTCTGAAACAACACGCCCTTGAAATGAAGAACAAAGCCGCTCAGAAAGATGAGTCTTCAAATTCTGGTCTTTCAATTCCGAATGCTGTGAAAAATACTTTTTCAAAAGCAGCAAATTTAAGCGAAAGAAAAGTAGTCAAGAAAAACTCATTTTTGAGGAAGGTAAGATTTGGCTTTATTACTGAAGCTTGCCAATTTGTAATAATAATACTAATACTAATAATAATAAAAATAATATAATAATTGACTAATAATAACTAATAATAAAAATAATTGACAATAATAATAATAATAATAATAATAATAATAATAATAATAATAATAATAATAATAATAATAATAATAATAATAATAATAATAATAATAATAATAATGAATAATAATAATGAATAATAATAATAATAATAATAATAATAATAATAATAATAATAATAATAATAAATAATTGACATTATAGCACACATTTTTGTGTCATTTTTATTTTATTTTAACATCACGGTTCTTATTTTTGTGTTCACATTTTTATTTTACCGTTATTCTACAGGTTAAGATTTCTGAAAAGCCAAAAAAGCCATTAGTGATTTTTTCTCTCTTTCTCTCTCTCTTTTACAGCGAAGAAAAAGTGAAAAAATTGAGTCAAGTAAAAACGAAATCTATACTGCCACCTCCACTTATGTTCGTCCAGGAAGTATCTCGAGCGACTCTAATGACCTTCCTAACAACGCCGTTAATAATAATAATAATAATAATATCAATAATAGTAATAATAATATCAATAATAATCCTAGATCGATCAATATTTCTTCCAGTAATAATGGTGTAGGAAATCTTGGATTTAATTCGGAAGGTAAGAAAAATTCCTTGAAAATACAGTTTCAGTTTTATAATATGATATTTATACTCCTTCTCCTCTAAATATCACTACTATAATTATTATTACCACTACTACATTTACTATTATTATTACTACTATCTATAATAATAATAATAATAATAATAATAATAATAATATCATCTTTGTTGCGTTTTAACCTGCTTTAGTTAGTTTTTATATACAAGTCTTGCATCTCTTAATTGCTTTTATAATTACTTTAATTACATATTTGCACTTGAAATTTTATAAAATTAAAATGGTTGAAGCTATTATAGTAAGCAATGATTTTCGCCATATTCTAGGAAGAGAGCGCACCTGGTGATGTTTCTTAGAAGAAAAATCTTTTTGACTGTATTTTCACTTTTCAGTATTAGTACCTTTAGTATCATACGGTGCCCTTATGTTTGCTTTTTTAAAAAAATGTTAATGTTTTTTTTCATTTACCTGTAGGTCGCCCTCGACCACCACCGCCTCCAAGAAAAACCTCCCTTGACTCCGGTTCAGATCTTATGAAATCATCTTTTAGTCACCAGAGACTAAACTATGAAACGAATTTTCCTATTCCTCTTTCGTCTTCAGGGGGTTCCAAAGCAGATTGTGATACTTCATCAATAAGTTCAACTTGCTCTTCAACACGCCCAAGTAGACCTCCTCCACCACGAAGAGCTCCTGGCAGTGTGGGTGCCTCCAGACTTAAGGATTCTGTATATGCAAATCTTGGTAAGGTTTATTCTTTTATATGAACTAAAGTTTTATCCTTATCTAAATTTTTTTTGTTAGTTATTTTTTCAAAATGTCCTCCTTCTCTCTCTCTTATCTCTTCTCTCTCTCTCTCTCTCTCTCTCTCTCTTCTCTCTCTCTCTCTCTCTCTCTCTCTCTCTCTCTCTCTCTCTCTCTCTCTCTCTCTCTCTCTCTCTCTCTCTCTCTCTCTCTCTCTCTCTCTCTCTCTCTCTCTCTCTCTCTCTCTCTCTCTCTCTCTCTCTCTCTCTCTCTCTCTCTCTCTCTCTCTCTCTCTCTCTCTCTCAATGTGGTCTAGTGACCCCTTTCCAATGGTACGATTTCAATTTTCAGTGAAGGTACAGTATCATAGTAACCGAAATTGTGCATCCGAAAAGAACTTGCTGTGGCTTTAAATGTTAATTAGACAGACAAGGACGACCATCTTTATTATAGCTATTCGAGGCCTTGATAAGAATTCTTTTAGTACAAATTCATTCTCTAATATCGATTCCTGAAACTGGCTTGATCTTCACTAAATTCACCATACCTTACGTTTAAAAATTCAATTTTTCTTTTATTTCTTGATTAAATTTATTTTTGCTTCAAAGAATTTAATTTTGGGCTAAATTCATGTTTCTAAATTATAACCTAACCTAACCTAGCTTAGCCTAACCTAGCCTAATCTAACCAAAAAATAACCTAACCCAACAAGTAAATGTAATTTATAATCGCATTTCTTACTATTTCAGGTAACGCAAGAGCTTCCTTTACTCCTCGGAAACCAGGTAGGACTTCGAGTGTCAGAGACGAAGAAAGAGAGAAAAGAAAAGCTCCCAATCCTCCTCTACCTCCTCCACCTCCTCAGCAGGTATTTTTCTTATAGTTAAAAATTTAAATCATGTACGACACGACATCAAGGCATAGGTTAATAATTGAAAATTTATATTATAAATTTATAAAAGGCAACAAAAAGAAATTTTACTTAAAGTTGGGTAAAATTTGAAGTATATTTGATAGTGTTTATATTTGCTTTGTTTTTTTTAAATGCTGTTGGAGCACACAAATGTTACTTATTTACCTTTTTTTAATTTGAGAAAGGGGACAACAAATTCCTGAGAGATTTGTTTTAATGTTAGACGTGATTTATTTATTTATTTTATACATTTTTAATAACAATTTAAAATTAATGAATTCATGGGGACCAACTACTTCTACGGGGACTTTGGGTAGAAAGTATCAGTTAAAAACTAATCTCTTTAATTATTTTCAAGTTTTCTAACACTACAATTGTGATTTACTTACTTTTTTTTTTTTTTTTTTTTTTTTTTTTTTTTTTTTTTTTTTTTTTTTAGGTTGGTAATTTCAACCCAATCGCACCAAACTTCGGGTCTTCTTCATCCTCCTTTGACCACAGCAGGCAAAACAAAGGACCCGCTCCTCCTGCACCAGTTGGTTCTCCTTCGACCCATGATTACGAATATATTTCTAATTCTCCTGAGAAAGTATGTTCATTAGTTTATAATTATACTTATATTATCATTGCTATTTTCTCTTAACTGAATGATTTTTTTTTTATGCTTTTTTGATTTTGTGAAATCTTTTAAATTGAATGCAAGATAACTCGGTTCCCCTTATTAATATTCTTCTTTCTTTTCTTTTCTTCATTAAAAAAAAAAAAAAAAAAAAAAAAAAAAAAAAAAAAAAAAAATATTCTAACCACTAACATCATCAGTTCTCTGGTAAAAAAGAGTGCACTGAGTCCCGCTTCGCAACTGACCCATTAATCAGCACTTTCGTTTCTCGCAATCGGGATTGTGGGTTCGATACTCCGGAGGGTTACATCATTCCTGCTTATATACAGTTTTCGACGTATTTTCAGGTTTGTTTTCATAGTTAACAGCTTTTTTCAAATTTGAAGGATGAAAATTGTCTTATATTACTGTTAAAATATTTAATATTTCGACCTTACTGATTTGTGGTTTATAAGACTTCTATATTTTACCTTTCGGAAGCTGACTAATTTTATCTATTTTTTTTTTATGAATATGCGAAAAGGCTTATTTAAAACGTAAGACACACAAAGATCTTTTTCAATAACATATTTGCATGGTAATTTTTCACATAAAACTTGATTCGAGAATGACAAATTTTGATTGCTTTTAAACTGTTTCAAATTTGACAAATTTTACTAAGCAAAAGACTTTCCCTATTTACAAGGTACATTAGTATAACTAATAATATATATATATATATATATATATATATATATATATATATATATATATATATATATATATATATATATATATATATATATATATATATATATATATATATATATATATATATATATATTAAATTCCTATGACTTGCACACCTTCAAACGTTGTGTACCGGGATTTGTCGGCCTTTTTAATTTGGCCTTGATTCGAGTAATTACCGAACTCCGGTGGAATTTGTTAGGTCTCTAGCCATTGCTCACCTGAGTATATATATATATATATATATATATATATATATATATATATATATATATATATATATATATATATATATATATATATATATATATATATATATATATATATATATATATATATATATATATATATATATATATATATATATATATATATATATATATATATACTAATATATTACTATTACTATGGTTTTTATATATTAAGCATGAATATTTTTGGAAAATGAAGCATGATAAATGCATGATTTTTTCCTTTATAGAGTAATTACGTGACACCTTGCTAAGTCTTTCTCATTTTTTTTCCATTATCATCAATATAAATATTTATTTTGTTACATATTTGCAATTTTTTAAAAAAAATTTGACGATGATTTCGAATATAAGACAACGATGTACAGTTTCCTTTTGCATAATATGTGAGTCTATGATTACGAATATGACAACGATGTACAGTTTCCTTTGTATAATATGTGAATCTGTATTTCTTTTCTAGGACGGTAGAGAAAATCAACAAGAAATCGTCCGTTCTGCTTCGTCTATGGCTAAAGAGAAGACGACCCGACAGAGGGGACGACGGGGGTCCATTGTTAACAATCTTAGCCTTGAAGATCAATATGGGGCAGTTGTATTAGCCAATCTTGAGGCCTTGTCAAATCTCTTAGATCAAGTAAGAGACGTACAAAATGAATTATTTTATTAAATTTTAAATGATTAAACTTTATTTATTTTAACAGTCTTTGTGTGTGTGTGTGTGTGTGTGTGTTTTAAATGGAAAATTTAAATCAGAAGTCAAAGGCCGACGTGAACTGATATGCAGTGTTTGAAAGTGTTTAAGTCATATGAAGTGCGGTAAATAGAAAGGGAGTGTATTCAAGACTTTAGTAAACCATTAGTCTATATGTAAGAATAAATAGGCCTGCAACTCTTCCCTGAATGGTATGATTATGTTTAGGTATTTTTTAAGATACTTGTAAGTGCATTTCCTGAAGTTAAATGGTTTGATTATTTTCGAATTAATAATAATTTGTTTCCCTCTATGTATCTTATATTTTTTTTCACATATATGTGCATTCGTAATTATCTTAATTAAAAGACCTGTAGGGGAATTGTATTTTCTTATTATAAGAAAGAAATAGCAATTTTAGAATGGATAAAACACAAATATCAACTATCTTTTTTATTTTATATTTATTTCTCTTTTATAGTTTAAACTTGTGTTAAAAAAAATTTTCATATGGGGAAAATTTTTATTGTAAAAATTTTAATGTATTTAAAAGTTAAAAGCATTAAAAGTTAAAATAAACTTTTATATAAAGATTTTACATCCTAACGAAGGAATTTTTTTAATTTATTTTTATCATTTAATATAATTTTAATTATAATTAATAATTATAATATATATATTATAATTATAATAATATATATATAATAAGTATAGTTAATTATAATTTAATTTAATTTATTATTATGATTTAATATAATTTTAGATGTGTTCATACACCGGTTTTGAAGGCTACGAATTCGGTGATCGAAAAAGTGTCTAATTGTTCGATGATCACCCTTCGATATCACGACCCGGTGTCTTGCGGAATGCGTTTGTTCTATCCTGCTACAGCTGCCGAGTGCGACGTTACAATAATGGTAACACCAGAGGCTAAAATTGACATGGATCCTCTTTTCATGCCCAAGCCCCTCGTCATGCTTAAGGATGATATTCCTCCTTCATTTTTACCAAAGACGAGGTCATCTGAGCATAATTACTCTTCAGGTAATTTAAATTTTAACATTTTATTTTTAATTTTTTTTTTTTTTTTTTTAACAATAAATTTGCTTCAGTTTGGTTCGTTTAATTAATAAAGATAGCGAAGGAGTTATAAACTTTATCTGCTACAGGAGTGGACAAACTCTAGTCCACATGTCAAATGTGCCCCCCCCAAAAAAAAGGTTTTTATATATGCTTTGACAGCCCTACAGGCTTAAATGATCTAAATGATTCTTATAGTTTCTCTCATTAGGAACTACTTATTTATAGGACTCATCTTTATCCATGTTATTAATTTCACATTTCTGAATATAATTACTTGAATAGTAATGTTATATATTATTTTTTTAATATATTTATATAAAAAGAGCACTTAAGTTTTATCCACTAAAATAATTTTCATGTTTGCTCTCCCGTGATTTATTATATAAAATTCCAAAGATATTTTTTTTACATCTAAGTCAGAAAGATAGTTTCCTGTGTTACCAATAATTTAATCTTTAAGAAGCTATTATTTCTTCTTCATTCGAAAAATTTCAAGATTACTTACTTTATTTCTTGTTGGCAGTATTTATTCTTAAATTTAAAAAAAAAAAAGTTAGATTCTTATTTCAATTTAATTTCAGGTTCTCTTTGGATATTACCGAAGATGATTATAAATTCATTGGAAGAATTTACCCATAGTTCTCAACAGTTATTGTCAGAGAAGGCCATGGAATGGGAAAGGCGTGTTTGTCTCTTCCTCCTTCAGGTAGTCAGTGCTCTGAAACAGTTGCAAGCAAAAGGAATAGAAGAAGCTTCTTTGGATACGATTTTGGTCATTACAGATATCTATAACGACGATAGTCCAAGAATATTAATGGCTTCCTCTGAAGGTAGTGATGGTGGAAGCTCTGGTACTTGCGTATCCCTTTGTCATTGCGCTGCTGCTGCAACTCAGTTACTTTTAGGTAATAATAGGCCTCTTGAAACAGCGATGGAAGGCCCAGTTTTGTGTCCACCTCTTACCCCTAATCCACATGCGTTTTCAACTTTGGTCACAACGCTGAGAGAAGAACGGGCAAGCTCTTTGACAAAGGTAAAAAATATAAGAGTTAGATTAGAAGTCGGGCATGAATATTTGTTAATCACAGTGTTTTCTGTTACTTTTTAATATTCTTCAATTGCAAATAAATTATTAGCTTTATTGGATTTGATTTTGGAAGACTACTTATAATTTAAATAACCTTTAATAACCTCACAGATTTCTCCCCAATTTTCTTTCAATTAGTAAAACCTTTGAGACAATTAATTTTTTAGAATATTTTAATCAACTGTTGAAATCCTATTAAGAACATAGAATTATAGAATTATTTATTAATATACTGGAATTATGTTGTTCAAAATATACATATCTTTATTTCAGGCCAAGCACATATTGGAAACCCTACTTTTTGGACCAGAAGATATGAAGTTAAATACTCAGGATGGCGGGGAATCGGCTGTTCAAAAATGGTTAGATTTAGAGAGAGCGAATGTCTTACATTTCCTCGTCAGAGAACAGGCCAATGGATCTTTTAATAAAAATTGCGTCTTAACCAAATTCCAACTTCTCTTCCTCGTACGAACGAATGCTAAGGCACTCAAAGAGACTATCAAGTCTTTAGAAGCTCCTGATGTTACTAACTTTTGAATATCTTTTATGTTACTATAGAAACTGTATAAGATTCTATGTAACCAGCTTTTACATACTGCAGACTCTAAACATTCGAGACTGTAACGTAACTAGCTTTTAAATCTTTGAGTTACGCTTTTAAATTATTTTAATAATTAAACAGTCTCCTCGATATACGAATTCACTTTCCGCAAAGATACTTAATCTATTATTATTATTATTATTATTATTATTATTATTATTATTATTATTATTATTATTATTATTTATTATTACCATCAGGCATTGACTTTATATAACAAAATGGTGCTATCCTTATCGTAATGTTTAAAAAAAAAAAAACATTTCTGTAGTTTCTGAAAGAGGGAAAAAAGTTCCCTCAAAAAATTTTTGATTTTAATTTTTAAAAAATGTAGTTAAAAATAATTGGATTATATTTTCTAAATGCTTTAAAATTAATTCTTTTAAATACTGTCATTTATATATATATATATATATATATATATATATATATATATATATATATATATATATATATATATATATATATATATATATATATATATATATATATATATATATATATATATATATATATATATATATATATATATATTATATATATATATATATATATATATATATATATATATATTATATATATATATATATATATATATATATATATATATATATATATATATATATATATATATATATATATATATATATATATATATATATATATATATATATATATATATATATATATATAATATATATATATATATATATATATATATATATATATATATATATATATATATATATATATATATATATATATATATATATATATATATATATATATATATATATATATATATATATATATATATATATATATATTATCGAATAAGAATCGTTATTATGTGCCAGAGTCTGAAATATATTTTGTACATTTCACTTACATTAAAGGATAATAAATAAGCTGTTTTTTTATTACTTTATTTTATCTATTTAAAAAAAAAAATAAAATAAATTTGAATTCTTTGTTGAAAATAATTATACAAATTTTCTTTAAAAATAAAATAAATTTTCAAGACATGTATCCTTCAAGAATAATAAATTTTTAATATTGAAAAGTGGAAATAATAAAAATTTCTTGAAAAGAAATAATAATAAAAAAAAAAAAAAATTATTATTAATTTTTGAATTTTTTTTTCTTCCATTTTTTTTATTGGATTAGGGGGGATGGAATATTTTTTTTTTGACAAAACCTAAAAAGATCGTCAAATACTATGATAATTAAGAAATGTAATTGATATTATGAATGAAAATTATGAAGAAAAACGTAATTCAAAAGTTTAAAATAAAAATATTAAAATAAATGTGGATGAAAAAACCTCAAAAATAATTAAGTAGGTTAATAAACATTTTAAGACTGATTTTTTATTGGATGCTTCGTAACTCGTCAAAAGAAACATCATTTTCCTTACGGTAACAGAATAATGTATATAAAAATACACAATTTGTATGTATGTAAATATACTTAAAGAATGCAAGACACTATTTAATATTTAAAGATCCTTTGAAAAAACCTATCTCAAATAAACCTGTTTTTAAGAGTTAAGATACAATGTGGCCGAAGGCAGGTTTTTTTTTGGTACATAGTTCTAAAATATTTATTTAAAATATTTTTTAAAACCTAAAACCTTAAAACCTACTAAAGTGAATATAACGTAACATACTTTGGAGTAGGAGATAAAAAAAAAAAAAAAAATTCATTGAATAAATAAAATTGTCCGCTATAAAATTAGGCATAAAATATAAAATGCGCATTCACTGTAATCACAAAACCTTTTTGCAATTAAGTTAGGTTAGGTATAGGCCTAGCTTTTGCTTTGCCCTTTGCTTTTAAACAAGAAATGTCATAAACGATGCCTTAAAGGAATATATATATATATATTATATATATATATATATATATATATATATATATATATATATATATATATATATATATATATATATATATATATATATATATATATATATATATATATATATATATATATATATATATATATATATATATATTATATATAATTTATATATTTTATTTTTTTTTTTTAAATATATATATTTTTTTTTTGGCACGCGATATATATTAATAATAACTACAATACATTATTTACAAATATTCATATCACAAATATACACAATTGATTTTAGCAAATAACAAGAAATAAGAGTCTGTTATAGTATATATATATATATATATATATATATATATATATATATATATATATATATATATATATATATATATATATATATATATATATATATATATATATATATATATATATATATATATATATATATATATATATATATATATATATATATATATATATATATATATATATATATATATATATATATATATATATATATATATATATATATATATATATATATATATATATATATATATATATATATATATATATATATATATATATATATATATATATATATATATATATATATATATATATATATATATATATCGTTAATTCAATATTTAATTATCTAAGAATCTATTATTTTCTTCATTATTGTATAATCAATAAGATAGGCTATGAAAAAGACAGAAAAAAGGACTGCATTCACAAGCCTGTAAAGAGTAATGGTAGTCTTCTTGTCACGTTGTTTCTTGGCTTCCTGAGACCTATTAGACTCTTCTTCGAATTCTGCAGTTGTACCTATCGATTCTTCTTCCAAAGTACTGTAGGGAACCTGTTATTAAAGTTTAACTTTTTATTTCAAGTACAAATACTGTAGGGATCCTGTTATTAAAGTTTAGTTTTTTTATTTCAATTTCAAATACTGTAGGGAACCTGTTATTAAAGTTTAACTTTTTATTTCAAGTACAAATACTGTAAGGATCCTGTTATTAAAGTTTAGCTTTTTATTTCAATTTCAAATACTGTAGGGATCCTGTTATTAAAGTTTAGCTTTTTATTTCAATTTCAAATACTGTAGGGAACCTGTTATTAAAGTTTAACTTTTTATTTCAAGTACAAATACTGTAGGGATCCTGTTATTAAAGTTTAGCTTTTTATTTCAATTTCAAATACTGTAGGGATCCTGTTATTAAAGTTTAGCTTTTTATTTCAAGTACAAATACTGTAGGGAACCTGTTATTAAAGTTTAACTTTTTTATTTCAATTTCAAATACTAAGTTGACGTAAATATTATTGATAGGTTTTCAAGAATGATTTTCATTTAAATGCTAAAAATGAATTTGTGAATTAGAGTTTAGATTAGGTATATGTACACTGCCAAAATTATCCTAACGAATCGTTGGGACAGTGAAATTTAAAATTTTCAATAGAGAAAAGACATGTTAAGCATAAAAAAGTCGCTTCACCGATTTATTTTCTAATAATAATATAACTGAAAAAATTTGTTGTGGCGTTTATGCCACATGTTCCAACGATTCGTTAGTGTAATAATATATGGGAACATGTATAAGTTACGATTGTTACTGACATATTTGGTAGAAGGTAGACACACATATCTGTATTTATATAGAAATTTGATATAAGAGTTTATAGGTTTGATATTAAGAGTTTAGAAATTTAATAAACAGATTTTAGAGATTTAATATACATAGTTTAGAGATTTGATATACAGAGTTTGAAGATTTGATGTGAAGAGTATAGAGATTTGATATCAAGAATTTAGAGATTTGATATCAAGAATTTAGAGATTTGATATCAAGAGTTCAACCCAAGTGGCTTTACCTTTTTTTTTTTTAAAGTTGACATCTCACGGGCATTGCCCTATTCGAGGAGAGGAACTTTTCTAGATAGTATATACCTAGGATCCCCAAGTGGGGTCGAACCGGCGCCTTCAAGCACGTGAGTCAATCACTATCGTTGAACTGAAGATGCAACCAGTCAAAAATGTATAATTACTCGTATCGTCAGATGTTTAAAGAAATGCTAATATATTTTGATAAAGAAAGCATCGATATAAGAGAGGCTCAGATATCAAGTGGATCAAGTCCACTGGGATTATTGTATATGGGTCGGTAGATATTAATTTTAACACCTTAAATCAATTTAAATTTTGGACAATGACTCCAATTAATGTGATATCAAAAAATGTGATAGGAATTTAAAGAGAATATTTAACTGCAATTTTCATTTGGGCCTGATCCACTCTTTAGCTTTAGGCGCCTTATGTTTATATATATTGTTAAAAATAAAATCACTCGGCCTAAACTTATTTCTGTCCTTTATTCTAAAAAAAATTACACATGGCTATGATTACAACAGTTTGGTAGGATTAAGATAACAGAAAAAATATATATTCACTGAAATTCAGTTGTGGAGATCAGAAATGAATAGATGTAAGTGACAAAAAGTTTGTACTGAGAAAAACTGTCTGAAATTACTTTGTTACGAAAAGTAAAGAGAGGTAGTAAATTAAAGCTACAAAAGCACAGGACAAATTAATTATATATTTTATATCTCTTTTCATGCAAATAGTTTGATATGTGATGTATTCCTCACTGCATTTATCTCAGATTTTATAACTCTAACCTA
Source organism: Armadillidium nasatum (assembly GCA_009176605.1). NCBI lineage: Eukaryota > Metazoa > Arthropoda > Malacostraca > Isopoda > Armadillidiidae > Armadillidium > Armadillidium nasatum. Next base: position 100,427 of record SEYY01024570.1, on the reverse strand, counting down.
ACCTATTTTAACCTAACCTATCTTAACCTAACCTAACCTATCTTAACCGAACCTAACCTAGACTATTTTAACCTAACCTATCTTAACCTAACCTAACTTATCTTAACCTAACCAAACTAACCTATTTTAACCTAACCTATCTTAACCTAACCTAACTTATCTTACCCTAACCTAACCTATATTTACAATACTTTGCTTCAGACTCTCCTTAATTAACATTTATTTTTTAAAACGTTAGAATTATGCATGGTGAAACATGACAATTTTCGATAAATAAATAAATAATAATAATCCGTGAGCCCTTGAAACCCAAGGATCTTCCTCGAAAGATCCCACTGACAGGACGTAAGTCCTTCCTGAGGGATGAAGATTATTATTATTTTTTAATAATAAAATTAATTTTAAAAAATAATTTCTTAATTTCAATAATTTTCAATGTCTGGAAAATAACTAATAAAATAGAAATATATTTTACTTTAAAAATATATAACTATAATTTTATTTATCTTGGTTATTAACTATATTGATGACATAACTTTTAATTTTTTATAACATTATGTTTTTATAACATGATATTAAATTTTTTTTCTTGATATATTTATTTTAAACTTGTATAATAAATCCTCATATTTTTTATCCTATATATATATATATATATATATATATATATATTATATATATATATATATATATATATATATATATATATATATATATATATATATATATATATATATATATATATATATATATATATATATATATATATATATATATATATATATATATAATATATATATATATATATATATAATATATATATATATATATATATATATATATATATATATATATATATATATATATATATATATATATATATATATATATATATATATATAATATATATATATATATATATATATATATATATATATATATATATATATATATATATATATATATATTACATACATAAAATTTAATATAAAATATAGTTGATTTTATTTTTGAAAAAGATAAAATTATGTATGTCCTTTTGGGGTTATATTCATTTTATTTTTGGTTATATACCAAAATTTACCATTCGTAAGTTAAATAATAATAGATAGGCATAAAAAACGAAAGAATGTGACCAGTTTGATAATCTTTGGTGTGAATAATTTAGATGTTATGTTCTCTTTTAATGTTATTCAAATCTAGATTTCTAAACGAGCATTGCATCGTAGAGGAGGAGAATATACAGACACAAAAATTATTATATTTACGAACAAGAACGAAAAAAGTGAAATATAATTACGATCACATCTCCGGAAAAGATCGAAATTGGACGTAACATCCGAATTCTGAGGGATTCATTATATGAGGGTACCCCAAAAACACAATATGAGCAGGAAAATTGTAACAACATACAACAAAAATATAACACATACATCAAAATTATAACACATAACTAAAGTACAAATTTAATTTCTAACAATCAAATATACTATACTTACAACTTGTCTTTCGAAGCATAAAAGTTGTAACACATACAGCAAAAATATAACACATACATCAAAATTATAACACATACCTAAAGTACAAATTTAATTTCTAACAATCAAATATAGTATACTTACACCTTGTCTTTCGAAGCACGAAAATTGTAACAACATGCAACAAAAATATAACACATACATCAAAATTATAACACATAACTAAAGTACAAATTTAATTTCTAACAATCAAATATACTATACTTACAACTTGTCTTTCGAAGCATAAAAGTTGTAACACATACAGCAAAAATATAACACATACATCAAAATTATAACACATACCTTAAGTATACAAATTTAATTTCTAACAATCAAATATAGTATACTTACACCTTGTCTTTCGAAGCACGAAAATTGTAACAACATGCAACAAAAATATAACACATACATCAAAATTATAACACATAACTAAAGTACAAATTTAATTTCTAACAATCAAATATAGTATACTTACACCTTGTCTTTCGAATTCAAACGATGGGGTTTCCATTTTCAAAACCTTCGTAACTCTTTTAGGTAATCTTACACTTACTGAGTGACTAGGAGCCATTGTTGAAGCCATGATGATGTGGCACAGGAGTGAAAGCGTAGTTAATATAATAGAACCAAAGTAGTATTTTACTGCATGGATGAGATAAATAAAAATTGCATTAGTCAAAATAAGTATACAAATTTTATATGTTAACAATATATATATATATCTATATATATATAATATATATATATATTATATATATATATATATATATATATATATATATATATATATATATATATATATATATATATATATATATATATATATATATATATATATATATATATATATATATATATATATATATATATATATATATATATATATATATATATATTATATATAATATATATATATATATATATATATATATATATATATATATATATATAATATATATATATATATATATATATATATATATATATATATATATATATATATATATATATATATATATATATATATATATATTATATTTATATTTTATATAATTCGTTAAATAGAATACTTTGTTACCTACGAATTCTTAAATCAAAATATTTTGTTACTAATTCTTCAAAATGGAATATTTTGTTACCTACAAATCTTTAAATAGAGTATTTTGTTACCAACGAATTCTTAAAACAGAATATTTTATTACTTACGAATTCTAAAAACAGAATATTTTTGTACCTATATAAATTCCTTAAACAGAGAATTTTGTTACCTACGAATTCTTTAAATAGAGAATTTTGTTACCTACGAATTCTTTAAATAGAGAATTTTGTTAATTACGAATTATTTTTTAATTACGAATTATTTTATAATTAATTATTTTTGTACCTATATAAATTCCTTAAACAGAG
>SEYY01024570.1:70000-80000 GCA_009176605.1 Armadillidium nasatum | reverse complement strand
ATAATAATAACAGTAATAATAAATAATAAATATAATAGTAATAATAATAATGTTATTACAACTAGTACTCTAATTACTATTACTACAATAATAATAATAATAACAATAATAATAATAATAATAAAATAATAATAATAATAATATCAACTCAAACAATAGTAATAATAAATTCAACAAAAAGATTATTCTCAAGATTAATAGCAGCTGTTTAACTAGTGTAACAATATAACAATAAGAAAGAAAATAGTTATTGAAACTGTAGATGATAATAATAATAATAATAATAATAATAATAATAATAATAATAATAATAATAATAATAATAATATATAATAATAATAATAATAATAATAATAATGATAATAATAATAATAATAATAATAATAATTATAAAGTCTAGACTTTAGACTTTCTTAATTAACATTACATAAATAATAATAATAAAAAAATTACTTTACAAGTTAATATAAATATAATCATGCTACAACTGCACTCATAAAAGAAGCACAGTTCAATGAATCCTTTTTTACGACACGACCTGGATGGAAAATCCCTCATTAATTAAATAAGTAACAAACAAATCCTTATTAAAATTTGAAAACCGCTTTCTGATTGGTTCGTTTTAAAACTAAAAGATGATGCTATTGGCTGGTAGGTTTACTCATGTTCGAAATTTACACTGATAGCATTTAGAAGCCTCTAAAGATATATTTAAGTATCCCGTATGGGAATATCTATGCGCTATAAAGTTAATATTAATACTAGTGAGGGTATTCGGTATACACTAAATTTCTTCTGGTACTGGGAATGAGTGACCACCAAATTTCACTTTACAATTCTATCAACAAATTATCACAGCAGTTCATAACTGTATAATAAAAGCAGTAAAAATAATAAAAATAATAATATTATATAATAATATAAGTATAAATAAAAAAATAATAAAAAAAAAAAAAAAAAAAAAAAAAATAAAAAAAAATAAAAATAATAAATAATAAAAATAATATAAAATAATAATTTAATAATAATAATAATTAATAATAATAAAAGTAATAATATAAAAATAATAATAATTAATAATAATATTAATGATAATAATTAACAATAATAAAATTAATAATATATAATAATAATAATAATAATAATAATAATAATAATAATAATAATAATAATAATAATAATAATAATAATAATAATAATAATAATAATAATAATAATATCTGTTTGCACAAGTTTTATAATAATACTGAGCTTTGTTATAAAATTTTATGATTCCAACTTGAGTGCATTTGATATCATTTGCAGAGAAATCAAATTGACCATAATTGTCTTTTATCTTATCTCTGATTACACTATGTATATATATATATATATATATATATATATATATATATATATATATATATATATATATATATATATATATATATATATATAATATATATATATATATATATAATATATATATATATATATATATATATATATATATATATATATATATATATATATATATATATATATATATATATATATATATATATATATATATATATATATATATATATATATATATATATATATATATATATATATTACAGTTTACCACCAATCACAAGCTGAGTCCTTTTCTAGTGTATAACCTTTTCTAGGAGGGGGCAGAAATATTTAAAATAAAAAGAAAACAAAACACACACAAGCCCGAGCCTAACGAAAATCTCTCAGATGAGGGCAGACTTAGGCTTTAAAGAGAGGAAGATTAAATGCAGCAGGAAAATCAGATGATGGCAGAGAATTCCACAGAGCAGAAGTGGCTGAAAAAAAGGAGACACCAGAAGGGGAAATCTGGAGTTACTATATTCACACAAAATTCATTAGAAAGCATAGCACCACCTCTTGTGCTGCGAGGGCGACGCAATGGGGGTGAAATGCGAGCGGTCAATTCTCTCAAGCATCTGCCGTTGTAGTACCTATAGAAAAAAAAGAAAATGCACCAACGTCACGTCCCAGAGACAGAGGGTCAAGTAAGTTTTAAAGTAGGGAACAGTTTATTAATCTTTTAGTCTTAGAATCAACTCTATTCAAAAAAAGGTGAAACCGGCAAGTGATGATATGGAACGTTTTTAGAGAAAACTAGATATAAGTAAGCAAAGAGAAGGAGAAAACCCAAGGGAGAAGCCAAAAACTTTGGAAATGTCAAGCGTCACCACACAAGACTCCTCATAATCCCTAAGAGCAGAATACCATAAATGGAACGATAGCTTTTACTCTTCATTGAAAATATCATGAAGTAGAGCGATTTTCATGGCTTCCACTCCTCTCCACCAAAAAAATCTTCCTTTGTCTTATCAAAGCAGAAGTGGATAAAATAATCGCAAAATCCTCAACCCCAACATTAATCCACCTGATTTCAACTGAGATTACATGGCCTTGGCTCGAACCATCATCATTATTCATTTTCATATCAACCAAATGAAAACTACCTGTCACCTAACGACAATACAAATGGCTCTGTCTTGAATCTTGCTTCAAAATGTTACCGACTCATACAGCACATATTTACTCACAGAAAACTTTACAAGCTTCGAAAGCCATACTGATGATTTAAAAAAAAATGGAGTGAGACTTTATATATATATATATATATATATATATATATATATATATATATATATATATATATATATATATATATATATATATATATATATATATATATATATATATATATATATATATATATATATATAGAGAGTTAACGTGGGGCTTGGGATGACCAAACCCAAGAATCTTCTTTAAGGAAGCGTCAGCAGTTCCACGAACTAGTTTTTTTTCCTTTTTAATATTAAAAAGTTCGCATCTCAAGGGCATTGTCCTATTCGAGGAGAGGTAGGTAGTATTTAGCGTAGTCTAAGTATATAGACAATTTATATACATAGACTCCACAAGTAAAATTGAATCTGGAGCCTCAAGCACTTTTGTCAATCATTCTACCGTTTGTGTTATCTTGATTCTAGATCCTGTTTCGTTACTGTAGGATGGTGTTCTTTATCATAATGCCCTAAATATTTCGAGAATACCTCTCAACAAACGTTTTCGGAATTGATGTGTAGTGGACTTGGAGGATGAAGGACATTGACTTTGGCCTCCGTGACCCTCAGTATTCCTTTGCATAAGATTTAGTGAAAATCAGTTTCTATTCCTAAAAGCTCAAGGTTTAACTGAACTTACAGAACGGATGTGTTTTGGCGGTGCAAAAAGTGATCCCATTCCTGACATGCTTCAAAAATGTATTTCAGAACGCTATGAACAAGTTTTAAATAGACAGGGATACTGATGGCGCACTTGTTGACTTGAAAGTTCAAAGCAATAATTTGATGTACTATATATATATATATATATATATATATATATATATATATATATATATATATATATATATATATATATATATATATATATATATATATATATATATATATATATATATATATATATATATATATATATATTATATTATATATTTTATATTTATTTTTTTTTTGAATACCGTAACAAATTTTCGAAATAACAATTGTAAATTGTCAACTCTGTTTATGATTACAATTGCAAATTAATTTATACTGATTATAATTAATTTAAAATTCAACTGGAAAAAGAATGAAAACAACAGTAATCTTAACCAATGATTTATATATATTATATATATATATATATATATATATATATATATATATATATATATATATATATATATATATATATATATATATATATATATATATATATATATATATATATATATATATATATATATATATATATATATATATATATATATATATATATATATATATATATATATATATATATATATATATATTTATATTATATATATATATATATATATATATAATATATATATATATATATATATATATATATATATATATAATATATATATATATATATATATATATATATATATATATATATATATATATATATATATATATATATATAATATATATATTTACGGGGGAGGGAAGTAGCGCTCCCGAAGCGATGAGATTACCCCTGTAGGGTATACGGGATGTTAAAGGTACTCCTATCTCATCCCGGTGCCCAATGGTTCGCTCCCTTTCGCGCTCACCTTCTATCTACACGGAGTGGCTCTCCTTTACATACATAAAACATTTCTAACACGTCTTAAAAAATAATTAAAATAAAATCAAAAATGGCGTCAACTTCGGTAGCCTCGGAGAAGCCACGGGGGGCGGCTTCCAAAAATAGCCCCTCATCCACCCCTTCCCCATCACCACTTGGGAGTTGGTGGCCTCCGGTGATGGGGTTGGTGCCACCAGGACTCGGCCGCCGGCTTGTCCTGATGCACGGTCTATTTTTTTTCATTAATTTCTGCAACATTCGCGGTCTGCACTCTAATTTCCACTTTGTTGAACATCACCTCTCTTCTTCTAGACCTCACCTCTTATTCTTGACCGAAACTCAGGATGTTTGAGCGTTCTGATAGCAAACCCTATTCTGTTTCCTCCTACTGTCTCTATCCTCAATTTTCAGCCAAAGGCGGTTGTTGTGCATATGTGCGCAACGATGTTCGTTTGTTCTCGTGTCTCTAATTTGGAGTCTTCTGAATTTTCCACCTTATGGCTTAGGCTCTCTTGCCACTCTACGACTAAATTCATTTGTTCAGTTTATTTATCTCCTAATTCTACTGACTATGCTAAATTCTTCGACTATTTAAACTCCAAAATAGAGCACATTCTCTCTTCTTCTCCTTTCTCTGAAATCATCATATTAGGTGATTTCAATGTTCACCACCGCCAATGGCTTTCTTCTAGTTCTCATGATACAGCTGGTGAACGTGCCTTCCTTTTCGCTATCCAAAACGACCTTGAGCAGTTGGTGCAGCTCCCTACTCGTATCCCTGATCGTCTTGGAGATGAACCCAACGTTCTAGACCTTTTCCTAACTTCTAATCCTTCTCCTTATACTGTTAAACTCTTTCCTCCTCTGGGTTCCTCCGATCATCTTCTTATCTCTGTATCCTCTCCTATCTCTTCAAGTCTTCCGCAGGAAAGACCCCCTTCTACGGAAAGGAAACGTTTGTGGCACTTACGGTGCCGCAAGCTGGTCGGACTTGCGGTCGTACTTCTTTGATTTCCCGTGGAATGATTATTGCTTCCGTGGGAGGGGTCCCTCGGAGTGTGCAGAACGCATTACCGAGGTGATTCTCTCTGGCATGGAGACATACATTCCATATTCTTTCCCTTCTACTAAACCTAATAAACCTTGGTTTAACTCTGCTTGTTCTCGTGCTATCCGCCGCAGGGATGCTGCCTTCAGGGATTACCGTCGTCTTCAAACTCCTGAAACTCACGCTACTTATATTTCATCCCGGAATCGTGCAAAATCTATCCTTCGTAACACTAAAAACTCTTTCTCCGTAAAAAATGCAATAATCTTTCTGGTTCCTCTTCTTCACGTTCTTTCTGGCATTTTGCCAAAAAATGTCAACTCTAACTTTGCTTCTTCCTCTTTCCCTCCTTTAATATCTTCCGACGGCACAACTGCTGTTTTACCTTCTTCTAAAGCTGAACTCTTTGCTCAAACTTTTGCCTCTAATTCAACCTTAGACGATTCCGGAGCTATTCCTCCTCCTTCAACCCCCTCTAACTCAATGCTATGCCTAAAATTAGAATTTCTTCTAAAGATGTCATTTCTGCTCTCTCTGAGCTTAATACTAAGAAGGCGTACGGTCCTGATGGTATTCCTCCTGTGGTTCTCAAAACTTGTGCTTCCGAGCTTGCACCCTGCCTTGGTAAACTATTTCGCCTATGTCTTTCTACTTCAACCTTCCCTTCTTGCTGGAAACGTGCGCTCATTCAACCTGTGCCGAAGAAGGGGGACCCCTCTCAACCCTCCAAACTACCGTCCTATTTCTTTAACCTCCGTTCTCTCTAAAGTTTTCGAATCTATCCTTAACAGGAAGATTTGGAAAGCATCTCAATTCTTCTAATCTTATCTCTGATCGCCAGTATGGCTTTCGTAAGAAACGCTCTACAGGTGATCTTCTTTCCCTTCTCTCTGAATCTTGGTCCTCCGCTATTCGGCATTTCGGTGAATCTTTTGCTGTCGCGCTGGACATATCGAAAGCCTTCGATAGAGTCTGGCACAAAGCTTTGATTTCTAAACTTTCCTCTTTCGGTATCTATCCTTCTCTCTGTGATCTTCTCGCTAATTTCCTTTCCGGTCGTTCTATAGCAACTGTTGTAGACGGCCACCGTTCATCCTTTAAATCTATTAATAGTGGTGTTCCTCAGGGTTCTGTACTATAACCAACACTTTTTCTACTCTTCATTAATGACCTTCTCTCTCATCACCTCATCTCCTATCCACTCCTATGCTGATGACTCCACCCTTCATTATTCCTTCCATTTTGAAAAACGTCCCACCCAACAGCAGTTGATAGACTCGAGAAGGGTAGCCTTGGAACAACTAACCTCTGATCTTTCCCGTATTTCAAATTGGGGCAGAGAAAACATGGTTGTTTTCAATGCCTCAAAAACTCAGTTCCTCCATCTTTCCACTCGACACAATCTTCCACACAACTATGATATCTTCTTCGAAAACACACAACTCAAGCCTTCATCTGTCCTTAATATTCTTGGTGTTTCTTTTTCTCGTGATCTTTCTTGGAAAGATCACATTACTTCTCTTTCTAAACAAGCTTCTAAGAGGTTGGGTGTTCTGAGGCGCCTTCAGAATTACTTCACGCCACCCCAGTTGCTTGCTCTGTATAGGGGTGTTGTTCGTCCCTGTATGGAGTATGCTTCCGCACATCTGGGGTGGTTCCACACATACAGCTCTCTTAGAGAAGGTGGAGTCTAGGGCATTTCGTCTCATCAACTCTCCTGCTCTTACTAACTCTCTCCAATCTCTTTCTGCCCGTCGAATTGTTGCGTCACTCTCTCTTTACTATCGCTATTACAACAGACACTGCTCTTCTGAACTCTCTCGTTGCACATACCTCCTCCATTGAGAAGAGCTCGTGCGACACGCCTTTCTACACAGTCTCATCCTTTCTCTGTCCAACTCTCCGACCCCAGACTTAACCGCTATGCTCAATCTTACATATACTCTACTGGTAAAGTCTGGAACACACTCCCTTCATCTATTTTCCCAACTTCCTTTGACTTGCATACTTTCAAACGCCGTGTGTCTGGACACGTCGGCCACCATCGACCATGATTATAGACCTTTCCCAACTCCGGTGGAATTTGGTAGGCCTCCTGGCCTTTGCCCACCGGAGGAGACATATATATATATATATATATATATATATATAATATATATATATATATATATATATATATATATATATATATATATATATATATATATATATATATATATATATATATATATATATATATATATATATATATATATATATATATATATATATATATATATATATATATATATATATATATATATATATATATATATATATATATATATATATATATATATATATATATATATATATATATATATATATATATATATATATATATATATATATATATATATATATATATATATATATATATATATATATATATATATATATATATATATATATATATATATCTTCAGCAAGTTGTTGTAGATTTATCTATCCTTCACCTTCATCATTCCATTAGCCTTGAAACGTTGGAACCTAACCCGACATGTCAGTAAGTGGAGGAGATGATTATCCTTAATATTATTATCCCTACTTTCTCATTGATATTGGACAATCTTGACCGCCTGCATGGATTTTGTATCTGGATCAGACGGCGTTGCTTAAGCATGACTCCGTCATCTTCACCATTCTGTTCTTGCTTTTCTTCTAGTTTTGCTCGACAGAATCTGAATTAAAAAGATTTTTACTCTGTATTGTTGACTGTACATGTGGTCTCAATTTCCAGACTGGGCAAAGGATCTCATCACGTAGGATATTAAGTAACAAATCTTCCTGAAATGTCACTAAGGAAACTAATGGAAAAAGTGACAACAGGAAAGGATAATCAAAATCTTGGAGAGTCTTTGCTTAAGCAAATATCAATCGACTGCTGACCCTCTGCTCCAGACCATTACATTCAAGAGTCAATTTCCTAGGGCAAAATTAGGACCAAATAATCCTCGGATCTAATGATCTTTGATTTAGAGAAAGTCTATTAAACTTTAATGGAAACCTTAACCTTCTTGGAATCTTAATTTCATCAGCAAAACATTGTGATGAATATAACCTTCAAGTATTCCTCAGTTCTTTCCAGATCTTCAACCTTGGACGGAGGTGTACCCTAGGGTAACGTTCATAACATTCCTTTTTATTTATCTGATTTACTAAGGATGTCGTCGACTAAACATCGCATGCTGAAGGAAATAAGCTGATCTCTTAGGAACAACAGCTTTTACTCTTCAATGAAAATATCATGAAGCAGAGCGATTTTCATGGCTTCCACTCTTCTCCAACAACAACAACAAAAAAAACTTACTTAGTCTTATCAAGGCAGAAGTGGAGAAAATAATCGCTAAATCCTCAACTCCAACATTAATCCACTTGATTGATCATAGAAATTAAATTCAACTGAGATTACTTGGCCTTACCTCGAACCATCAACACTATTCATAATCATATCAACCAACTGAAAGCTCCCTGTCGCCTAACGACAATTCAAATGGCTACGTCTTGAATCTTGCTTCAAACTGTTACCGACTCATTCAGCACATATTGACTCCCAGAAAACTTTACAAGCTCATTACCCCAGAAGACCCATGGCACATACCGTGCCGTGCAAAGATTTCTAAGATTTCGCCTGATTCCATTTTACGTTGGCAACATGGGCAATAAAAAAAAGTAAAGCCTCTTCTCTGCCACTCCCATCGTCATCAGGCTTGCCTGGAATTCTAGACTCATGCTCAGAGATGGAAAGACTGTCTGCGTAAAATGTAAATTTGGTGAATGGCATCGAACCTACAATAGTAGGAGTCAACAATAAGAAGTCCTTGAGTCACTCATGAATACAACATGCCAAAAGTTCCTTCACATCCGGCTGAAGAAGGGATGGAATCGGAGGATGCCAAACTTATAACAATGAGGAAGTGTTGGGAAGAACGGCAGAGTTGAGAAGCTAGATTAGCTTATCTGTATATATATATATATATATATATATATATATATATATATATATATATATATATATATATATATATATATATATATATATATATATATATATATATATATATATATATATATATATATATATATATATATATAAATGAGTATCAGTATAGGAGATTGTAATCAAAAATAGAAGTAAGTTTATATACGTTTATTATCTAATATATATATATATATATATATATATATATATATATATATATATATATATATATATATATATATATATATATATATATATATATATATATATATATATATATATATATATATATATATATATATATATATATATATATATATATATATATATATATATATATATATATATATATATATAATTTATTTATAAAAGTATAAAATTGGGAATTTTAGAAACATCTTCCCAATAAAAATCTTAATTAATAATAATAATTTTTTAATAAAACAAATTAATATTTTGAGAGAGAGAGAGAGAGAGAGAGAGAGAGAGAGAGAGAGAGAGAGAGAGAGAGAGAGAGAGAGAGAGAGAGAGAGAGAGAGAGAGAGAGAGAGAGAGAGAGAGAGAGAGAGAGAGAGAGAGAGAGAGAGAGAGAGAGAGAGAGAGAGAGAGAGAGAGAGAGAGAGAGAGAGAGAGAGAGAGAGATTCCTACATACTTGTGTGGATGCTCATTTTGAAATAGATGAATTTATTTTGGACCTGGAGTATAAGATGAATGAATGTGTGTTTGTGTGTGTGCGTAATATAAATATAAATGTTATTCTTAC
>SEYY01024570.1:57500-65000 GCA_009176605.1 Armadillidium nasatum | reverse complement strand
TAACTTTTTCACTCAAAATACCATTTAATTTTATATTATCAATTACTTCATTATTGAGGACATGATATTCTCCTCGAAAAAAAATATTTCCTCAATCTTTCATTCTTCTCTGGTTCTATTCTTAATATTCTCCAATCTAATCATTCTATATTTTATCTTTTATTATAAGTTCAGGAAAAGAAGAAGAAATACAAATATAAGTCTAGTAATGATAATACTTTGAAGTTCTTAGATTATTCCATGAAAATATGAAAAAATATTGGCAAAATTATAAAAAAAAAATTGAACCATTCAAAACTTCTTTCAAAACTGGGGATACTGAGAGATCATTCCAATTTGGAATGGATGAACCATAGTTACAAAGTATGTTTAGTACAAATCAACTGAAATAAAGGACCTTAGTCAAGAGGAGGTACTGGGGAAATGGTAATAGAAGGTTTGTAACGTTTTATATATTATAAATAAAATAAATAGATGAAAAACAACATTAAACTACTTTACAGAAACTTTCTAACATAACTCACCCCTTCATAACATAACATAACTCATAACATAACATAACTCATAGTATAACATAACATAACTCATAACATAACTCACACCTTCATGCACATCTGACTTTTAAACTGTGCAATGAAATAGGTATATAGGTATATTCTTTTTTTAAGTTTTTTTGAGTCAGTCCCGCCCCTTCACTTTCCCCTCAAAAAAAAAAAAAAAAAAAATAATAATAATTTGATTATAAAAAAAGTATACAAGAAGCAATACGGCGAAACAATTGATATTTGCCTATAACAATGTAGTTAACAATTCTATAAATTCATTTCAATTTAAACTAAAGGTAATGAATAAAGTTGTGCGCAAAAATATTAATGGAATCTTATATGACAAAAAAAAGACTCTTATATTCCATACACAAAAAAAACATACAAAAATGTGTCATATTTATAGGTTTTACAAGGTTCATTTTTGAATGCTTCCGGTATGTGGGTTATAAGAGTCATCCATATACCCTTCAAATACTGTCTCCTCAAACATGTAGAAATTAAGATCCACCCATCATATGATATATACTATATATATATATATATATATATATATATATATATATATATATATATATATATATATATATATATATATATATATATATATATATATATATATATATATATATATATATATATATATATATATATAATTAGGGATAAGGCTCGTCACAAGGAGTTCTCGAGGATTACCGGCTTTGCCATTTCCAAAACATATGTTTGTAACAAGTTGCATTATTTCTTTCATTCTATAAGAACCAATCTTATCCGTCTGGAAAAGATATATATATATATATATATATATATATATATATATATATATATATATATATATATATATATATATATATATATATATATATATATATATATATATATATATATATTACAATATTATTATATTGTAGATATATTATATTATTAATGGAGTTATCAACATGTTTAAAATCATCAAATTATCATATTTCTTTTTGTTTACCAGCTATTATCTGCATGTCACATTTCTCTCTTTGCTTCCATGGCATCATCAAAATCCGTATATCCCTTTATTTACCTGTCATTATCTGCATGTTATTATTTCTTTTTTCTTACCTGACATAGATGCTAATTATATCTCTCTCTTTGCTTACCAGGCATCATCAGCACATTATAAATATCTCTCTCTCTTTGTCATAACTCTCTTTGTCATATCTCTATTTGTCATATCACATACTTTGTCATATCTCTTTTTGCTTGTCAGATATTATCAGCATCATATCTCTCCCTCTCTCTCTCTCTCTCTGCTTACCAAATGTCATCATTGAAGGGAATGTGTTCATCAGTTCATTATTGAAGGAGAATGTGTACATCAGTTTATTATTCAAGGAAATGTGTTCATAGGTTCATCAATGAAGGGTAATGTGTTCCTAAGTTAATCATTGAAGCAGAATGTGTTCATAGGTTTATCATTGAAAGAGAATGTGTTTATAGGTTCATTATTGAATAGAATGTGTTCATGAGTTCAAGACTTCTTATTGGACAAAAGGTTCAATCTTACAACTTGGAAAAATTCATAACAAAAAATATGTGGCCATAATCAGATTGTACAAAAAACCTTCTGCAAAAATATATTACGGATTATTATTATCATTATATTATATATTATTATTATTATTATTATTATTATTATTATTATTATTATTATTATTATTATTATTATTATTATTATTATTATTATTATTATTATTATTTATAATAATGATAATAATAATAATAATAATTAATAATAATAATAATAAAGAATAATAATAATAATAGTAAAGATTATTATTATTATTATTATTATTATTATTATTATTATTATTATATATTATTATTATTATTATTTTTATTATAATTATTATTATTTTAAGCTACCATTACAGATTATTATTTATAGGCATGTTCAAAACATGTTGGAAATCTGTATACCTTTTCATGTCAATGCGAACAAACCTTTTTAATTAATTAATTAATTAATTAAGGAGATAAATCTCGTATTAATAAGACAATAAACAATGTCTTATGAATTTAATTTAAAAACTTAATGTGATGATTCTGCAAAGACAAGTCCTAGTATGATGGATTATCCTGTCCCAAAGGATCATTTTAGTCTTTGTCAAGTTGGCCAGAGACTTTCATTGATGGCATTCTTTGTGAGTCAAGAACAGGAAAGAGGAGTTAGCAGAGAAGTAGTCTATAACATTGGAGGAGTAATTAAAAAAATGTGAATACAAAACCATTCATTTCTGTAAAATAAAGTTGAATACCAGGATTTAAATGACCAAAAATTAGAAAATTTGATGGTCATAGTAAAGATATTTGTGTATTAGAGAAGAACTTTGAAAATGGTAATGGACAATGGTTCAAAATAAGAATATATAATAATAGTTTATAAAACGCTTGTGAATGCGGTTATATTATTGCGAGGTTCTGCAATCGGAATGGGAGCCCGGAAGCGTGGCCGGATTCTGGTTGAAAACCGGAATTAGAACAGGATCCAGATTACCTTATAAAAGATTCCACAGTCTTGATAATATATATATATATATATATATATATATATATATATATATATATATATATATATATATATATATATATATATATATATATATATATATATATATATATATATATATATATATATATATATATATATATATAGGGAGTCTTACTATAGATAATTAGATGCTGAATGCATTTTTACTTTTTTTTAACATAACGAAAACTATTGATGTCCCGAACCTTATTCAAAAAGAGTAATTCTCTATCGTTAATTATTATGAAAAAGCTGAAATTTTTATGAACCTACTGGAAACCCACTGGAAAATTTTCTTAAAAAAAAGTACGAAACAAAAAAAAAAAATTTTTTAATTTAGGTTTATCAATATGAATGAGATAACCCCACCACCTTGCGTTGTCTTTACACCTAATTTGATTAGGTGTTTTCTTCCGAACCCCAAAAAATTGTAAACTAATGAAATTTTATTGATTTTATTTCGAACAAAACGTTTTTTCCAGACAATTTTAAACATTAAACCTAGCAAATTGATCGAAACGTTCTCCAAGCAACAAACTTAACAAACCCATCGAAACTTTTTAGAGAGATAATTTTTTTTTCGAAACAATTTTTATTTTTAAGTTATGGAAAATTTATCGAAACATTTTCGAGCAAATGGGACCAAATTTCAACATACATCTACAACTGTTTCCTCTTCTGAGTCTTCGTCAGTGACACACACGTTTGTGATAAGAGAGAAAGAAAAGACGCGAATGCCACAATGTCGAGCTGCCACAACCTGAAAGTAATTTTGAGATTTAATTATATTTTACAACATAATTTTCTTAATAATAATACTAATACTAATAATAATAAATAAATAATTAATAATACATAATAATAATAATAATAATAATAATAATAATAATAATAATAATAATAATAATAATAATATAATAATAATAATAATAATAATAATAATAATAATAATAATAATAATAATAATAATAATAATAATTAATAATAATAATAATAATAATAATAATTATATAATATTATTAATATTTATTATTATTATTATTATTATTATTATTATTATTATTATTATTATTATTATTATTATTATTATTATTATTATTATTATTTATATTATTAAATTATTTATTTATTATATTTTATTATTTATTATTATTTATTATTATTATTATTATTATTATTATTATTATTATTATTATTTATTATTTATTATTATTTATTATTATTATTATTATATTATTTATTATTATTATTTATTATTATTATTATTATTTATTATTATTATTATTTATATTATTATTATTATTATTATTATTAGATATTATTATATATATAATATTATATTATATTATATATATATATATATATATATATATATATATATATATATATATATATATATATATATATATATATATATATATATATATATATATATATACTATATATATATATATATATATATATATATATATATATATATATATATATATATATATATATATATATATATATATATATATATATATATATATATATATATATATATATAATATATATATATATATATAATAATAATAATAATAATAATAATATAATAATAAATAATAATAATAATAATAATAATAATAATAATAATAATAATAATAATAATAATAATAATAAAAATAATTATAAAAATTTTGATAATATAATGCTGAGAAATAGAAGACTTCTCTAAAGAAGAATTTCTACTCTACTCTGTTTTTTGAAATACTACCAGTAGAAGATAAACTAGTCGTTGACAAACTACTACAAAGCGATTTGGGCATTATATGATATCCCTTAAAAACCTTGGATATAATAAGTTATCTGTTACAAGCCATGAGCAACATGCCCAAAATTATGAATAACTTTTACATTGTTTTCTTGGGATTGATGTTGAATGTTGTAACCCGACTTGGGCATTATATGCTCTCATTTAAAAACTTTACACATGATAAGCTACCTGTTACAGACTATGAGAGTAACATGCTCAAATTATGAATAACTTTTATATTGTTTTCTTGGGAATATGTTGAATGTTGTAACAAGATTTGGGCATTATATGCTATCATTTAAAAACCTTAGGCATGATAAATTATCTAATGCAAAACATGAGAATAACATGCTCAAATTATGAGCATGTGTTTGGTCATAATTTTCACCTAAATTTTAGACAGTTTGGGTATGAACAAAAAATTTAAATTGTCATATATAGGACGTATTACAACAATATAGGTTACTACACATTTATGCCCTAATAATCCATATACCTCTATTAATGTGCTCTACAACACATCCTATCCTAAGTATATCCCCAGTAATATGTTCTACTACACAGTTATATCCTAATAAATCCTCTGGTAATGTGCTCTACAACACATCCTATCCTAGCATATACCCAGTAATGTGCTCTCCTGCACAGTAATATCCTAATAAATCCTCTGGTAATGCGCTCTACAACACATCCTATCCTAGCATATACCCAGTAATGTGCTCTCCTGCACAGTAATCGTAATATACCTCTGGTGTTGTGCTCATTCCCACGGCATCTGTCCCAAGAATCCTAAGTGCCTTTAACTCAGCTGGAGTTTCAAACATGGGTCCCGCCATCATCGTGTAATATACCCTCATGAACGAATTCTGTGAAACCAGCTTCTGTTGCGCACTTTTTGGCGCATTGGCGCAAATGCTTATCATAAGCGTTGGTCATGGAGGGGTAAAGGGGACCAAAACGGGTGTCATTTATTCCTCTCAAGGGAGAGTTACCCCCAAAATTCTGAAAAAAATAACAACAAATAATTTAAAAATAAGCAAATAAAAAAGATTAAACTACTAGTATGGCTATTACTACTACTACTATTATTACTACCACTGCTACTACTACTATCACTACTACCACCACTCACTACTATCACTACTACTACCACCACTACTACTACTACTACCACTACTACACTACTACTACTACTACTACTACTACTACTACTACTACCACCACTCATACTATCACTACTACTACCACCACCATTACTATCACTACTACTACTACTACTACTACTACCTATACTTTTATACCAAATTTTTTTTTATATCAGTATATACAATTTTTATATTAAGAACTAAAATAAAAAGGAATTTGATTGTGTTCGTTATTAACAGAAAATTACAATAAATATATCTGAATATTATTTAATAATTAATAATGATTATTTATTAAATGAAATTGAAAGGAAATAATTATGATAATTAATATAATTTGTGATTAAAACAAATATAAATTTTTCATGGGGTCTCTCACCCCGAATTCTTCAGTAATTTTTTTTTTTTTTTTTTTTTTTAAAGATAAAATCTTCTCAATTTGAAATAAAATTTTCATTTCGAGGTAAAAAAAAACCTTATTTTGAGATAAAAACGTCTCACTATGAGATAAAATCTTCTCCTCTTGAGATAAAATATTACTTTTAATTTTGAGATAAAATGCTTCTGATTTTGAAATAAAAAAAAATTTGGAGAAAAAATTACAAAACTTAGCAAACATTTTCTGCCCTAACCAAAAATTATTGTAATGCTACATATCTTATTTCTACATAATATGGAGCTAAGCATAAGATAATTATAGAAAAAAGAAAAAGAAGAGATCAACAAATATCACGAGAGGGCTGCTGAAACCATTATTTCTACATAATATGGAGCCAAGCATAAGGCAATCATAGAAAAAGAAAAGATCAACAAAGATCACGGAGAGGGCTGCTAAAACCCTTATTTCTAAATAATATGGAGCTAAGCATAAGGCAATTATAGAAAAAGAAAACACAAGATCAACAAATATCACGGAGAGGGCTGCTGAAAACCTTGGAGAGAGAAGTCAACTAAAAATGAGATGGAAATTACGTTATATGCATTTTCGTTTTGAGAATTACAATAATATTTATCATAACATTCACTGTTTTGAATTTTCATTTTCCTGTGAAGGTTTTATTAATTAATAAAAAACTTTTTGGAAAAATTAGATAATTAAAAAAAGAAATTTTATTTTCTTTGTTTTAAGACACAAATGACCTTGCTCTTATCTTTTGTTTAATTTTATTACTGTTACTGCTACTGTTACCAATATTCCTATTAGGTCTACTATTACTACTACTACTACTACTACTACTACTACTACTTATAATAATAAAATAATAATAATAATAATAATAATACAAAATTGCCATTATTACAAATGAATAAATAAAACTTAAAATGAATAGCATTTTTCAAAATAATAATAATAATAATAATAATAATAATAATAATAATAATAATGTTAAATAGGTAACATATGTTACATACATCTGGCTATATACTAATTAATTTAGAAACTTATTCTAT
>SEYY01024570.1:22500-50000 GCA_009176605.1 Armadillidium nasatum | reverse complement strand
AGCTTTGTGCCAAGACCCACTTGAAGGTGTTTGATATGACAAGACCTACATAAAATTCTCCAAAATGCCAAATAGCAGAGGACTAAGAGACACAGAGAAGAGAAAAAAGATACCAGTAGAGCGTTCCTTACAGAAGTCATTCTGACCATCAGGGAAACAGTTAATTAAAGAACTGAATTTTTTCCAAATTTTTCTGTTAAAGATAGATACGAAATCAGAGCGGGTAGAAATAACGTTTTTAGAAGAAATTACGATATTAGACATAAATGAGTTGCAGGGGTTGGACGAGGAAGAATAGTTCCTGAATCATCTAAAGTAGAAAAACTTAAAATATTAATAAAAGACTATTTAGGTCAGTGGATCTTAAACTTGTTTTTGTGCAACGCTCACTTTCAACTGGTTATATTGAGGTATTTTTGTTGGGAGGAGGCAGGAAATGTGACTATATTTTATTAAACTAGATAATAAAATGATTTTGCTAAAAAATGCAGAGTAATAAGATTTACAAATTACGTAGATAAAAAAAAAATGAGTAATGACTAAAATTGTTAAACTAACTCAACTGTGACTTGATTTTTTTTTCCAATACGAATTGTCTTCGATGTTTATCTTTCATTAAGTAAATATTAACAGCACTGTCATGTATTGAAGATAATATTATTTAATGATGTTAGCTCATTGACCCCTAGACTTTACTGCCACATTAATCAAGCCCAGCATCCCCCCAGGGGGGCGCTATCGCCCAGGTGAAAGAACTTATGATTTATATTAGTCTAAAAGTACTGTGCCTAAAATCCTAATCATTGATTTATATTTAAGTATAATGGCGATTATACTTTTTATTTGATTGTATTTAATTTCATTACAACTAACAAAGAATAGTGCGAGAGTCCTGTAATCGATCACTCTTTCGGATCCTATAGCTTCCAAGAGAAACTTCCCTCTTGAATATAACAAAGCCTATGAAGTATGGTCATTGTTCTATTAGAAAAGGATAGAATAATGCCCATGAGGTATGGGTTTTTAAATAGAAATATGAAATATCATTGTCGCTGTATATCGGCTTATGTGGCTGAACTCTGGGTTTTCCATTCATGAAGAAAAAAGACATCGTAAAACCAAAAAAAATAAATTAATAAATTTAAATCCATAATACTTTTCTGTGAGAAAGAACTTTAACTCAAATACTTTTTTTTTATAAATATTTAAGAGAAGCTCATATGAGAAAAAATACTTCAGATATTGAGGGTTGATGTAAAAAAGCAGTTTCTTAATTTTAATAATTTAGTTTTCTTCAAACTGTAAGTCAAGAATAACGTTTTCGAGTTGGCTCTCTTGAAGATTTTCCGTTGAGTGTGTTCTCCATTGCATCAAAGTCAGGGCTTGATTCAATGATCTTTGGCAGTCCTCACCCTCAGTCCTCAAATCTGATGCAAGGTTTAAGAAACATTCTCTAGTTTACATAACTTAGACCCATTTGCGTCCAATCCAAAGATATTATAAAGTTTTGGTCCAATCAGCATGTGTTTCAATAGGTTTGAGCAAATGAAAGGGAAAGGTGGAGACCTTCTTAGGAGTTGACCCGCCTAAAAGAGGAAGGACCAAACTTTTTCCATCTGCCTACCATACAAAAGTACAGTCGTGAACAGAAGTTCGTTCCTATTAAGCTGGAAATAAATATTTATATAAAATGGAGATCATCTCAGATTCAGCCAATCACAGTTCAATTAAGTCCCTCTCAATGTTTTTATTTTCTTTTTATTCAAAATAGAGCTTTTATGAAATGATCTCCATTTTATATAAATATTTATTTCCAGCTTAATAGGAACGAACTTCTGTTCACGACTGTACATAAACGTTATGCATGGTGTAAAAACCATTATTTATTTTTTTTTTTTGTGTAATACAAAAATAATACATTTGGTTACCAGAAAGGTTTAGATTAAATCAACTGCATTATAAATTAAAGGAAATGCTAATTTACATTCATGTCAAACTAAATCATCTTTACAAATGAGTTACTTTTAAAGGTAACTAGAAAAATTAATATGGTCATTACTATTGTTATGACAAAGACCTTTCATAATACAGAACCACATTCCAAACAAAGCTGTGACAGAATTTGTAAAATTTAATTAAAGGATATATCAATCTAGTTAGTTTAGGTTAGGTTAGGTTAGGTTATGTTATGTTAGGTTGCTATGTTATGTTAGGTTAGGTTAGGTTATGTTATGTTATGTTAGGTTAGGTATATCTCTTACTCTTAGTATATCTCTTCCCTCTGCCAAAACTGCATTTTGGGTACTTGTCGGTTTTATATCACCAAGACTACATGCATGATAGATGAACATGTCTGTACGGGAACTTAGCATCCTTACCACGGACAACGTGAGTAGTAATGAAATATAATCGATAATCGATATATCGATATAATTTTAACGATATCGCAGAATATTTTGTCCTTTACCGGACATATAAAAAATGGAAAAATTCATTTGGTGTATGATAGATAAGGACCGAATTTTGCAAGATATACAGAATAAAAAAAAATATTTGAGTTCATTTACTTCACACAAAAAGAAATAAAATTAATCGTCTTTGTCAAAATTGTTCAAGTGTTATTTAATCGACAAATAAATGTAAAGTGAAGAACATGACATACTGCAGACAGGTCTGCGCCACATTTAGAACGATTGAGTGCCAGTTTGGCCACTCTTCTCTCATAAATATATGGCAATTTCACCACATTTAGCATGACTGCCAGTTTAGCAACTCTTCTCTTAGAAAAAAAATGGCAACTGCGCCACATTTAGCATGTGTGCTAGTTTAGCAACTTTTCCCTTTGAAAAATATGGCAACTGCACCACATTTAGAATGGTTGTCAATTTGGCAACTTATCTCTTAGAAAAATATGGCAACTGCACCACATTTAACATGTGTGCTAGTTTAGCAACTCTTCCCTTAGAAAAAATATTGCAACAACGCCACATTTAGCATGAATACCAGTTTGGCAACTCTTAAGAAAATATATCAACCGCGGCACATTTAAAATGATTGCCAGATTGGCAACTCTTCTCTTAGAAAAAAAATATGCCAACTGCACCACATTTGCCAGTTTGGCAACTCTTCTCTCATAAATATATAACAACTACACCACATTTATCATGATTGCCAATTTGGCAACTCTTATCTTAGAAAAATGTGGCCAAAACGCCGTTTGTCCTCATCCATTTTCTTTTGACTAAAAATATCACCAGAGGGAGGAAATATTTTAGGAAGTTTTTTCTTAGGATCCACATGAGGTCAATCCTTCTACCGTTGTGCCACGGATATATATATATATATATATATATATATATATATATATATATATATATATATATATATATATATATATATATATATATATATATATATATATATATATATATATATATATATATATATATATATATATATATATATATATATATGATTACAGTAAAAAAGATCATACAAAATTTCCTACTGACTCGAAATTAATTTATTGACCAATTATTTATTTATTATTAATTTATTGATCAATTAATCTTTTTTATCCTATTTCCTAAAACAATTTTTTTCTTTTAATTTCAACAAAATTTTAGTCTCATTGAAACCAAATAAATAATCAAGCAATTATACAACAATTTTATTTTCCAGTTTATCATAAAAATTTGCTTGTAAAATTTAAAATATAATTTATAATTCTCAAAAAAAAAAAAAAAAAAAAAAAAAAAAAACTAAGAAATTCTCATTGACTTGACTGACCTTAGTGGTGCACGGTCGAATGTGTAAAAAACATTTTTTAATTTTGACGTTTCTATCCATTCGCTTGAAATAAATGTGAATATTTTGACTTTTTTTTTTTGACAATGTTTTTTCCTTCGTGAATTTTATCCCTACGTTTTTTTTTTTTTTTTAGACTTAGAAATAAATTGCAACCATTATTTTCGTAAATTCATAGCATATATATATATATATATATATATATATATATATATATATATATATATATATATATATATATATATATATATATATATATATATATATATATATATATATATATATATATATATATATATATATATATATATATATATATATATATATATATATATATATATCCTGTTTGATATGCATCTTTATAATACAAAGTATTTTACTAGACCCAACCCTCTCTCCATCCTATATTTTTTCTATAATATTTTTTACTTCATCCACATCCAGAAGAAAAATAAAATTAACAATAAATTTTCCTCTAATAATAATAATAATAATAATAATAATAATAATAATAATAATAATAATAATAATAATAATAATAATAATAATAATAATAATAATAATAATAATAATAATAATAATAATAATACCGACAAAAATTCCTTACCCGTTATCTCGGTTGTTCTTATCTGAAGCAATGCATTCTTTAATGATCGTCTTTTTGAATGACATGTTAATAAATTAAATAAATAACATTTAAATTTAAATTTAAAAAAAAAGATAATTAAAAACAAAAAACTTTTAATTTATCATTTACTTTGCAGTAAAAAATAGTTTCCCAATCCCAAATTCAGTCTCACATTTACTAGTCTACTGAAAATTGTTGGAAAACTTTTTTGTTCTTTAGAATATTGCAATGCATTAAATAAAAATAAAATTAATAATTGGCAACTTTATTCATTTTGCGTTTTCTTATTGGTCAATGGAAAATTACGTCATATTTTTTTTCAAGGTGAACAACAAGTTTCTCTAGGGTCCGAAATCCCATTTAAATTATTATTATTATTATTATTATTATTATTATTATTATTATTATTATTATTATTATTATTATTATTATTATTATTATTATTATTATTATTATTATTATTATTATTATTATTATTATTATTATTATTATTATTATTATTATTATTATTATTATTATAAATAATAATAATAATAATAATAATAATAATAATAATAATAATAATAATAATAATAATAATAATAATAATATATAATATATTATTAATTATAATTAATAGTAATAATAGTATAATTAATAATAATAATAATAATAATAATAATAATAATAATAATAATAATAATAATAATAATAATAATAATAATAATAATAATTATTAATAATTATTATTATTATTATTATATTATTATTATTATTATTATTATTATTATTATTATTATTATCATTAGGTGCAATGTTTAAATTAAGGTATCTAAAATTTATCGATTTGAAAATTACTGAAAAAAAAATGTGCTAAACATGAATAAAACATATCGTAACTTGTCACACTGTTTGAACATTTTTTTCAAATGATATAATGGAAAGTTACAAAAGTGAAGGGGGAGGGGGGAGAGGGGGTGTGTGTTGTTAAACCTCATTTGAAATAAAAAAACTCAAAAATAACAAATAATAACAATGAATAAAAAATAGGACATATTGTTGGTCTTCAAGGATTCATGACTGTTGCCTCCCCTTAATCCTTAAAGAAAATCAGAGAGAGAGAGAGAGAGAGAGAGAGAGAGAGAGAGAGAGAGAGAGAGAGAGAGAGAGAGAGAGAGAATGTGAAAACTGTCAACTAACAAATTCATTTTAAATTCAAAAATTTCACAAAACATTTTTTAGGATGAGTAATCGTCTAAAAATTTTATTTAAAAAAAAAAAAAAAAAAAATTCTTTCTATGACTTTCATAAATTTTTTTTCTTCTTATTATTAATAGAAAAATATAATAGATGAATAATATAACCAACATGAGAGAAACATCCAAAAATGGGTCTTATGTAGAGGTTACATAATGTATATATTTGAATGTTTCTGGTCTGTGGGTTATAAGGGATGTTTTTTATACCGTAAAATTAAGGGATATTTTTTTAATAAAAAAAAAAAAAAAAAAAAAAAAAAAAAAAAAAAAAAAAAAAACCGTAAAAGAAAACGATATTTTTAAGTAAAAAAAAAAAAAAATAAATAAAAAAAATTGCAAATGATTAAATTTTTTAAAACTTTTTAAAGTGCGCACCTCAATTCGAGGAGGGAACTTTCTAGTCATTCACTCTACCGCTATGCCACGGTTAATATGTATATGCATTATTTTCATTTTTTTCTAATTCCGGTTATTATTATATATATATATATATATATATATATATATAATATATATATATATATATAATATATATATATATATATATATATATATATATATATATATATATATATATATATATATATATATATATATATATATATATATATATATATATATATATTATATATATATATATATATATATATATATATATATTATAGATATATATTATATATATATATATATATATATAATATATATATATATATATATATATATATATATATATATATATATATATATATATATATATATATATATATATATATATATATATATATATATATATATATATATATATATATATATATATATATTAAAAGGAGTCAACCCGAATGGTTAGCTTAGTGAAGTCTTTGAGAAGGATATTAATGTTCCTTTTGAATTACCTGTCCTCCTTCAGGTACTTGCAGTGGTAGATATGAGCAAAATTTGCTTATCTAGAAGCCTATCATGTTTAACTACTTCCATTGCAACTTGCAGGAGACTTCACATTTGATTAATGTAATATGTAACATCAGATGCGTTCTTCTAATGTTAAAATGAACTTCACATTCTATGATTGTTTAATATTTATCTCCGGATATGTCTCTATGTTAATCATAACTTTACATTCTATGATTGTATAATATGATAAAAAGTTAAAATTTCAAAAGAAGTGTTACGATGAACTGCAATATTATGTTTCGATGAATTAAGATAACCAAAATTGAAATTGAAAATGCCTGAATAACAGGTCTCTCATTAATAGTTCGGAGTTGTATGTTAATTTTATCCATTTCCACTTTATTTATTATTGTTATAACAATTACAAACAAAAGTGTAACTGGCTAAAATATAATTGTATTTAATTTACAAAATATAAATATTAGTCTCATCCCGAATCTTCCGGGTTTTCAAGATCATTTCAGAGATTCTCAAACTACCTCTGGTTTGAAAGAGATTAATTATTCTCTTCATAATAATTGCGTTCGTTCCAACGTTTTTTTTTTTTTTTTTTTTTTACTAGAATATTGTTTCTATATCACTTTTGTAAATTCGTTCAGAGAGAACTTTCTGGTGATGTGTATAGTATTCGCTCTAAAATATGCATAAAAAAGTGCACAATCCTATCTACTGAAATCTAAAATTTCACCTTGGATACGTCACAAAATTATTCATTCTCAAAATGTACATATTTTACATTTTAAAGTAATTTTATAAAAAGATTAAAATACATTTCAAAGGGATCACTATTTTCTGTATTATTACATTTTCTATTTTTTTTCAATTTAAATACTCGGAAATTTTCTGCTAAAAAAAAAAAAAAAAAAAAAAAAAAAAAAAAAAAAAAAAAAAAAAAAAAAAAACGTATCCGGCAACATTTGACGACCAATCAGAGGTACGTTTCATCTATATTCGAGATCAAGGAACGTGTGAAAACTTTAAATTTCGCAGAAAGAACTAGATCAAACATCCGTTTAAAGCTCTGAAATATTAGTCAATCATTTTTGAAAGACGTGTTGATAAATATCAAATAATTTAAATAGATATAACCGCTCTGATTTAGTATTAACCTTGTGCTAATTTAACTTTACTTTTCCATTTTGTATTTTATTTCGTCAATATTTCCAATTTCAAACCACATTTGACTTTCATAGTTCATGTATACCATAGTATAAGTGTATTCATAGTAATCAAAGTTCTTTAAAAATGGATAAAATTATTATTTAAAAAATACAGAACACTTCGATGATAATAATAATTTCAAACATTTAGACCAAACAAGGAAAAGGGGTCCAGTTTTAGATCCAAGAAACTTATTGAGTTTATTAACATTAATTACAAAATTAAAGTACTCGTATGTGAAGGTGAAAAACTATTTAAGAAATAAATTTTTATTTAAAATACATACAAGTCAAGTCAGATTTATAATTACTAGTTCTACTTGTGAAAGTTGTCACTTCATTACTCTTGAATCCATTATTTCGCACACCATATGCAGCTCTAATGATTGCTTTCACAAGAGAAGTAGTACTATTAAAAAATATTTTTCCATTTTTGTAAAAAATATAAAATAAATTGTCAATAATTATTTAAGATTAAATTCAAACGACTCGAAGAACAGAAGAAACAATAATTTTATTTAAAAAAAATTACCTCCTGTACAATTGTCTTATACTACGTAAGAATACTCAAACAATTATTGACAATTTGAAGCTGAGAATTACAATGAAATACAATGAAATACAATGAAATATAATGAGCTCCTATTCATTTTGCATGTCTCTAGCTATATACAATATCATCTAATCATAATATTTGGTATTAACGTAAGAGATTCCTGCTTATAGCAATAAGGCACCATACATAATATTACAGTAAAATAACAATGTTGCATTTCAAAAGTATTTTAAAATGATAAAAAAAAAAGCTATAATTTTTAAGTTACAAATAAAAATCATAAGATTTTTGTCAATAAAAGTGACTTCATAATATTTATGGTTAAAAAAAAAGCGTTTAAAATTTTTATTATAAAAGACTTTTTGATATAATTCCTCCAATGATGATAAAAAGTAAAGACACTAAAGGAGTAATTCTTCCACAGCCGCTCTGCTCCTCTACAATACCAGGATAATAAAAATCTGCAGGGTCCTAAAATGGAAAAAAATAAAAAAAAAAAAATAAAAAACTTATTTGGTAAAATTGATAATTTTTTTCTTCAAAATTTCGTATTAATTTAACGTTTATTTTTTTGTTATATGAAATACTTCCTTCAAAATTCTGTTACCATAAAAGGTGATATTTGAAAATTAATTACCTTATTTAGAAATACTTAAGTTTTGACAAATAGTTAAAATTACATTTTTTAGTTACTTTAAATAGCTAAAGTAACTAATCATAGCACTTTCATATTTTTGTGTAATGAAACTGTGCTTCCTTTATAATTTAGATAAATATATTAAAGGAATTCCAATACTACAGGGAAAGAAAACTACAGAAATTTGAGAAATGAATATTTTCAAAGACACTACAGAGGTTTAAGAATATAGTTTAAGGGTAAGAGGAGAATCTCGGGAGGAACGGGATAGAAATCTGAATAAAAAAACACAAAATGCGATTAGAACGTAAGGTATTGGGGAAGGCCACAAAGTTTACAGGAAAATAAATTAACTGGAAGTACAGGATGTGATGGATAATACAAAATACAACAAAGTACTTAAAAATGGATATAAAATTGGTGTAAATATTTGTAGATTTTTAGTAACCAAATAAACTCATCTCCGTTCTGGTAAAAGTGTGTAAGTGACCAGAGAAGGTAAAGAAAGAAAAGTCTTGTCCTTTCTTAAAGATTCCTCGCAGTGTTATCGATTTTTAATCAGGGTGGTAAAAATGGGTATATGTGTCGATACGTAACAAATTTATGGAGATCAAAAATACAAAAATATCTATAAATATATATAAATCACAGAGCTTCTTTTTTTTTAACCTCTGAAATGATGTAACTAGATTTCAAAGAAAATCACTTACTTGAAGTTGTCTATTCAACTCTACAATCTGTTTCTCACAACGTGTAGGATCACACTCGTCCAAATCACAAATATCACACAAAGTTGCTGGAGCTGGTTCATAGAACTGTCTGGCCTGGCGCGCTATAAAAGGAATAAATTTTTTGTTTTTCAATTGATTGAGCTTACTATATCTTAAAGATAAGCTTAATGAGATTATTGCATATTAAAAGATTATATAAACAACACAACAACCATTTCCTTATTTTCTACATATTTATGGAAGAATATCCGAACGTAATTAAAGGTAGGGATAATGCCAGAATTAAAATAAACCTACTACATAAACTCATGACAATCCCACTTGAGACAAATTTTCCTATAGTACTTAATCTCTAATTTATTTGTAAAATATTTTCTTTGCTACAACGTTTCACGTATAAGACTCTCAAGCCCTTAAACATTTTAGTTACTATTATCTCTGGAATAAGAGATATTGTATAGTTCAACTGAGATAGAACACTCAGGCCTTTAATCTCAATTTCGTTATTTAGTTTAAATAGTTATTCAAATATTTATTGCTAAACAATTTACAAATTAATGGAACAAAATTAACATTTTAAATGATTTTTATGCCTACGAGATAACATTTTATGTGAATAATTTTTTGTACACTTGTACACTTTAAATGCATTTTACACCCATATTTATCCTTCTCTCTATTTGTGCAACATATACAGTTAAAAATAGCCCTTTATACTAGCTTACAATTCATTCCAACGTATTCAATCATTTTCTCCCTCTTACCTCTTGCATACATTTATAAGGAAGCTGAACTAGTATATATTACAAAATAATAATAAGTTCCTACAAGGATAAAACCACTCACATGTATCATAGTAATCATAGACTCTAACTGGAGCCCTCTTCTGGAATGCCACCTTTGAAACACGATATGCGGAAATACTTGGGCAAACTTCCTGGGGTGTAAGAGAATCAAAATAGAGCAAAACACCTGCTCCATTTTCTTTCTTTTCTACTCTTTTAACACGGTCGTAGTTATATAGACCTGAGGATGATAGAAATTTATTTTTCTCAATTAAAACATTAAAACTTAAAAGTTAGTTGCTAATTACAAGTATTTCATTTCTTCTTAGTATATCAAATTAAAAATAATAATGAACCTCTAACTCGAAGTCAACTGAAATTGCCACTTGAATATTAAGTATTAAAAAACCTATAACTACTGAGCAAATGATTTGCTACTTACTTGGTATTAAATCATTATCAATCACATAACCCGAAGGAAGTGATACATCCAAAACAGCCATATTGCTGCTGTTTCCATTAGTATATCTGTAATGAATGAATCAACATTAATTTGAAATTAAATAAAGGTATTTTTATTAACTATATAAGACACGTCTCAATGTTCAACATTAAGAGTGTTCAAGAATATTTCACACTTACTTAAACACATTAATGAACTATGAAATTACTAAACAGTTAACTTACCCTGTACAGGTGGTCAGTTTTAGTTTATTTGAATCCGTATCTGGATCCAACTGCGGATCTAAGCTGAAAGATGGCCCTGGACCAGTTACGTAGACATTGAAACTGTAAGTTACTTGAACAATAGCGAATCCTGAACCTCGTGCTTTAATCATAACAGATTCTGTGTCATTTGTTATCTGGATAATAATAATAATAATAATAATAATAATAATAATAATAATAATAATAATAATAATAATAATAAAGCACAAAATGCTATTTAGAAAGAATTTATTTTCAGTAATGACATATAAGACCACGATGACAAGATTCACACTTTATACTTTAGCCACCAAATAATAATTATAAAAAAAATAATATTTTAAAGGTTTTTGGAAACCGGTTTTACATTTACTAACTTCTTTTTTCTGCAGCATCATTGCATTTACGTTGTTCACAGAAACTTTCTCTCCTCTGGATCCAGAAATTATCTGCACTTCTAATCTTGGATTGGCATTAGACATAAGTTTTGCCATAGATGCCAAAGCTTGCATTCCGATAGAAGTGTCCTAAAAATTTGAAATAAGTTCTATATTCATATCATAGCAAGTTCAAAGTGTTCAGAACATATTAAATCGATAGGTTCGATTGTACACTAAATTTTAAAGAGCAGTTTCGTACCTGTGTCGATTGGAATCCACCATTTTGGTTACGTTGGGCAGTTAACCACTTTAGAATTGGTAAGGCGTCTCTCACTAATCCTCTTATACTGTAAGTTAGCAAAGCGTATGACGTTGTCTCAATGTCCAAAGGTTTTGAGTTCACATTAGTTTCAATAGTTTTATGTAGAGGGGATCTCTCCCACCATTTTTTGTCATCTAAAAAGATAAAAGGATAAAAATAAATTACACTTCCATTCTTGGTCAAATATATAAATTAAAAGCAGCAAGATTTCCAAAATTTCTTACCCTCAACGACAGCTTTAGCTTCTAATTTAAAGAAGGCAGTATCCTTATACGGATTGTTAGCTAACTGCAGAGCATAAGTTGAGATTGCTAGAGAGTAAGGATCATCCATAACCTCGAGTTGTCCG
Organism: Armadillidium nasatum; assembly: GCA_009176605.1. Classification (NCBI taxonomy): domain Eukaryota; kingdom Metazoa; phylum Arthropoda; class Malacostraca; order Isopoda; family Armadillidiidae; genus Armadillidium; species Armadillidium nasatum. Next base: position 37,748 of record SEYY01024570.1, on the reverse strand, counting down.
ACCAAATATTCAAGTGCCCTATTAATAGTATTTCTAACACCTTGAACACCAAGATTCTGCAAATATAAAAGTAGTTGAATTGTTCATTTCTCACAGCTTAACAAGCAAAAATAACCATAATTAGCAACAATACATAATTAAGTCACCTGCATCTGAATAAGAGCAATTGTAACAAATGCCGTAAGAGGTACGCCTTCAGTTGCCCCTCCTTGAATATCATCATTTACTACTTCTCCCTTCTCTCTGAAACTACCGTCTTTTTCTTGCATTTCCCGAAGCCATTCAGTTGCTTTAGAGATAACTGAATCTTCTATATCAATGTGTCGTTTTGCCATCATGAATGACTGAATTACGAAGGCTGTCAACCTATCAAATAAAACATACAAATTATATACTGCCAAAAATCGACGTCGTAAAACAATTAATAAATTTCCTTTGCTCTGAAACTAAAAAGGAAAAGAAGAAATGAATCCAACCAGGTCTTTTTTTTTTAACATAACGTTTGATAAAATAAACTTTTATAGTTCAAAATTAGAATTCATAGTAAACATATTGACTTATTTTCACAATAACTTAAAAATATTATTGTATCTTAAATAGTATTTAAGATACAATGTACTAAGCCGAAAAACAGACTTTAAGCAAAGGTAAGCCCTAATCTAGGGAGAGATGCATCTCTAGAAAATGTTTTAAATATATATTTTATAAACATTAAAATTACAGTTTTAAATTTCTAAAAGGTCTTTACATTTTCAGATAAAAAAATAAGTTGTTACGATTCGAAAGAATAAGAACAAAATAAAATATTGTAGGGGAAACAAATCATTTATTAACTTAACAGATATTCCTCGTTTAAAAAAAAAAAAAAAAAAAAAAAAATAAACTTACCAAGTGCTACCAGAATCATCTCGCTTGCCAAACGCGCTGAAGGAGCCGTTTTCATGTCTGAAAGTCAGTTGTCTTTGATATCCAAGTTCGAGATTACGTCTTGCTCTTTCAAGATAAGCACTTGCCAAGTTGATTCTTATTCTAAAATATAAAGAACAGACATGAGTTTCAACATAAAACAAGGATTAATTAATCTCATAACTAAAATTAGAATAACTCCAAGGTTGGTAAAATCAGTCTCGTAGTAAATAGACTACAGTCGGTTGCTGCTGTTTTATTTGGGAGAGTTTCACAGCTTTTGAACTTGTGATGGCCTGAAGGGCAGTATTTTGTCTATCTGAAGGAGGGCATATGTCCTTAGTTGGTGAGGTCCGCTCTCAGAAACAAAATAAAAACAAAAACTACGGTTAAAAACTCTTAAAAAAAATGTATTGCAAGAACTTAGCATAGAACTATGAACATACTTTTAAGTACTCTACGAGGACAATGTTGGGAACCATTTTGGCCATATTTTGCTCCCCACATCCAGTCGGAAGTTGGATCAAAGAATCTAAGTCATTTACAGCTCCTCCTAAAATATCTCCTAAATGGATATATATATATATATATATATATATATATATATATATATATATATATATATATATATATATATATATATATATATATATATATATATATATATATATATATATATATATATATATATATATATATATATATATATATATATATATATATATATATATATATATATATATATATATATATATATATATATATATATATATATATATATATATATATATATATATATATATATATATATATATATATATATATATATATATATATATATATATATATATATATATATATATATATATATCAAATAATTATAATTTAGATCATAAAGTGATAATGAATAAAATACTAAAAAGTAAAAGAATTAAAACGAGAGCAACAAAAGCTAAAACCGAAGGAAAACATTATTACTTCGTAAATATTATATAGTGGTGTGTATATAATTTATATATATATATATATATATATATATATATATATATATATATATATATATATATATATATATATATATATATATATATATATATATATATATATATATATATATATATATATATATATATATAATATTATAAAGACGCCATAGTTGTTAAAATAGTCTAATAAATTGTAGATGTAACAAAATTAAGGTATATATATCTTACCCATTACAGAAACCGAAATATCAAGAGATCCATCAACGATATTTCTCGGTGTTGTTATGTTTACAGTTTCAGAAAACGATTGCTCACTTCGGAGATCAACAAGTAGGGCTCGATTTACTGTCAATTTCGAGCCTTCCGGCTTTAATATGCAATTTTAAAGAAAGATTATTAAATACTTATATCGGAGGAAAGAATCGATAGGTTATTCAAAGATTATATGAGTTATACATAATAATGGTTAAGTATTTATGGTCTAGATAATACATGATAATCTTTTGTTTTGTAAGGAAAATTTAATACCTAACTTTTGTTCTATTTGCTTTGCCAAAGAAAGAAATATCCAGAGATATATAAATTTAAACAAATGCAAAGATTTTGAACCTGCAACATTAGATAAAGAGCCACACTAGAATTCTAAACAAATTCAAACCTTAACTAACAGCTTCTTGGAGACTACATCTACTGCAGTAGGACTATTTGCTGACACTCTAATGTCAATATAACCAAGCTTCTGAGGAACTACCATAAATGATAATGGAGCCCCATCTTCTGCAGGAACATTTACGGTCTTGCTATGGAATGATGCAGGAGCTAAAATAGTAAAATTTTTGTATATAAATGATATAAAAATTACAGTTATGCACAAAGTTTACAAATTTAATACATTTTGACGTAAGTTAAATAAAAATATCGCTAGTATGCATAAGTTCATTCGCAGTTTTTCAGACTTACATCCTTGATCAATTTCATTAGCAAAATCAGGAAACAGGAAATCTCCAGGACCAGGATTGAAGAGAGTTACATTTGCAGTGACATTTGTCTTTCCATAATTGAATACCACAATCTCAACTGCAGCGGCTTCACCTCGAATTACAGAGGAAGGCAAATGAACAGATACAAAGAAAGGTCGAAATATTGTTACCTAAAGAAACAATCATAACGCAGTTTAATTAAAAAGATAAAAACAATACAATAAAACTATTTCAATAATGTATTTAAAGGTAACTGAAATTTAATATAATTTTTATAGTCAACACCATCTATTTGTACTTTTAACTACAGGAAATTACAAGTCATCATAAATTAAGTTTCCTCTGGTAAATTAGCCAACCTTTGCCGGGGTATTCGAAACACCCAATCCATAGAAATCGTCAATGGCAAATGCTGATAAAATATAAGATGTTATCGAATCTGGAGCTTTCTCTCTGATACTTACGACACCATTGAAGCTGTTATATATATATATATATATATATATATATATATATATATATATATATATATATATATATATATATATATATATATATATATATATATATATATATATATATATATATATATATATATATATATATATATATATATATATATATATATATATATATATATATATATATATATATATATATATATATATATATATATATATATATATATATATATATATATATATATATATATATATATATATATATATATAATATATATATACATTATGCTCACACTATATTAAAGTTAAACTTACAAATATTATCACTGAAATTATTTTTTAACAATTTTTAAAATTTTACTAGAAATATTTAGACTATATAACCTAGTACCTAATATTATTAACAAATTACAGAATCGGTTGAGGTTGAAATTTTTTAGATCATTACTTCTCGTCTTTATACTGACCGAGTGGCAGCGTCTCTGAAGATCCAAGGCTTAGGCAATGCCTTATTTAAATATATCCTTGGTTTGTCGTCAGGCGGAGGAGGAAGGAATGAGAAAGCGTATGGACCAGCAAGAGGCGGTCTTGTTGGAGAGTTGTAGACAACGCCAGGTCCCAAATCTGGTTTCAGAGTAGAGGAATCCAAAGGAGCGAAAGCACGTCCAAATGGACCATTTACAGCCGCCGGCATACGTTCAGGTTCAAGCCGGGACCCGTCTATAGGCCCGTAGCCCACGGGTATCGCACCCGAAACTGACAGATAATAAAAGCTTAGATATTTCTGAATTTATTAAGAAAGAAGAATAATGAAAATATAGACACTAAAGAAGAATGAGAGAAAATTAGTAACTTGTTGGAGCACAGAAAGAATTTGTTCTTATTTGAGAAAAATGTGTTAAAAATAAAAATACGCAGGAAAGGAACCAGTGAAAATGTTGCCAAAACACACCAACTTCAGATTAGTATCTTAAATTTTTTTAGGAAGACTGCAACCATGCAAAGTTAAATAACATATTCGTCTTCAAAGTCGGGGATGTGTGGGTTGCTATCATCATCGACAATACCGTTGTTCAAGTCAAAAGTATAAAATAACACAAATCTGCTAAAAAAAAGTAAATAGTCCCAATGTCCCTTTGTTTGGTCTAGCTACTCTACTTTTAAACAGTCCTTTAAAGCAATATTATAGTAGTCTCACCCGGAGTCCGCTATACTGAAGAGCCAAGTCTCAAGGAATCTAGTTCTGGTCTGAATAGTACCCATATGGGGAGCTGCGCTGACGCTAGTTGGTGCTACTTTCGATTCCATATGGCGCAAATCTGGTCCGTCATGTAGTATTCTATAGTAGGCTATGATTTTTGAGTTAGTAAAAAAAGCGTTAGTATTTGAATTAGGTCTTTTCTATAAAAGAGCGAAATATAAGTAAAAAAAAAAATAAAGCAACATTCCAACAAATCATAAAATATATAATACAAGAACACTAACTCATACAACCACACAAAAAAAATTTCAGTAAGTTAGTTTCAAATATTTTTCATACTTTCTTTATACACAAGAGAGAAGTACATGTATTTCAGGTTATTTCATAATAATTTGGATATAAATTTTACAACACTTACCATATGGATTAAAATCATAAACTATACCATTGGTGAGAACGACGATACCAGCATTCTGTGGGTTAAGAAATTATAATTTTTAATTTCGAAACATTATACCATTTTATTTCAATTAAAAAAAAAAAAACTAAAATATTAACAAAGAAATTTTATGACTCTTACTTTGAAAACATCTGACGTTGTGGTCGTTCCATGATAACTGAATAAGGAACGTTTTCTTCTGTTCTGTAAGTAGTGCCAAGGGCTTGGGGCGTCTATTCTTCCTGGATCATATGATTCTAATTCTTGTAATATACCATCCTAATTTTAAGGCAAAAACAAAAATGATTTAGAAGAATCAATATAATAAACTTCTTTAACACTTCAACAAAGCTATATATAGAGAGAGAGAGTTTAATATTTCAAAACATTAAAATAATTAAATTAAGAAAAATTACATGCTCTGTTAGGCCTTTATGAAGAAATCTTATTGTTATATGATTTTTTTACATAAATAATAATATAAAATAGATAAGAATATTATATAAATAATGTTCCATTTTAGATAAACAATAAAATAAATACCTCATTTATATCATTCCTCTTTGAAAGTAACAAACTACTTTGATCTATTGCCGAAATTCCAACAAAAGCATTTGGGCTTTGTTGTTACTGTGATAGAAACATCTCCACCAGCATCCACTTGCATTAGGGTTTACACTGATTGATACCTTTAACAGAAATTAAAATTTAGGTCTTTTAATATGAGGAAAAAATTTTCCACCCCCCCCCCCCAAAAAAAAAGAAAGAAAAAAAAATGCAAATTACCTCATTCTGAATGGCACCCTCCAACGCAAAATGAAGTGAGTCTGCTACAATTTCACCATCCTCTCTGACGTAGTAAACAACCAAACGGGCTCGAGGAGCCATTGAAGGAGTAGCTACAAACCTGACGAGGGAAATGAAACGTAATAAAACGAACACAAAAAGACAATTTAAATGTATCAACATATTTTTAATTCGGAAGACACTTCTTCAGAAGTCAAAATAAAAAGAAGATTTAGAAAATATGTAAACTTTTTATTTCAAATCGTTCCCGTAAAGAGTAAAACTGAGTGAGGGTCACGTGTAACCATAGAAATGGACTGAAAGTGCATAGATTAAATACAAAAATAGGTGATAACCTGCAAAGTTATATATAACAATGTTCAAAGATGGACAATCAAAATAAAATTTTTTTTAAGCCAAATAACATCAAACTTTTAATAACTATAGCTCCAATTTCGAATATTGGGGGATGATGATATGAATGTCTTATATTTTAAGGAAATTGAAAAAATTTGGGTGTATATGCGATTTTTTTTTAAAATAATGAAACACAAAGAATGTGATGAAATACAAAGCACTATAATAAGGGCAGTTTTAGGGTCCATTTACGTTGCCGGATGTGTGGTGACCCTTTCTTAGTTTGTAATAGTTTCGGCACGATGAAGTTAGGGGAAAAATAAATAAATAAAAAGGCAAACTCCTCGCCACAAAATATCAAGTATTAAAAAGCCTTTACAACTACTCAATGAACTCCCTTAATTCTTTAACTTACCTAAATACATGAGTAGTTCCTTTATGTGCTTGAAGAGTTTGTGCATATATAACATCTCCTCTTCCAAGTATTTCGTAAACAAAATGTAACATAGGTTGAGTCGCATTCAACTCCACTTCCACCTCTTCTCCAACCTGTCATTTAAAGGGATTATTATTTAGATTTTTTTGAATTGCATATTAAAAATTCAACTTGTCAAGTTAAAGTATTAATGAATTTCCTTCATCATGAAATGTTGAAAACAAATTTAATATCACGATAAAATATTATTAAAAAGTTAGTGTATAAGTATATCTTAATTGAAACAATTTTTAGAACAAAAAAAAATAAATATAATATCTTGGCAGAATCTGTGACATCTGATATGAAAGGGATATTAATATATATATATATATATATATATATATATATATATATATATATATATATATATATATATATATATATATATATATATATATATATATATATATATATATATATATATATATATATATATATATATATATATATATATATATATATATATATATATATATATATATATATATATATATATATATATATATATATATATATATTAAAGGTGATGTTTGGTATTAACAATAAGGAATAAAAGAACATACCACACTACTATTAAGAGAGAGAGCAGATGTCTCGAGCTGCACTTCAATTTCAGATCCAATCTGTATTTACAGACCAAGGGAAGAAAAACTTAAATTAAGACATGCGGTTACAGATATAAAAGACATATTAATAGTTGTTCATGCTGGCATGCATGATATTATATATATATATATATATATATATATATATATATATATATATATATATATATATATATATATATATATATATATATATATATATATATATATATATATATATATATATATATATATATATATATATATATATATATATATATATAAGGAATTAAGATTACACATAATAAATACTAACCTTCAAATAACACATTTTTACACAGCTTAGTAGAGTAAAATAACACATTATACATAACTTGAAGTAATGAAGTAATGAGGCATAGTTTGATTTTTTTTGCATATTATTTACAAAGGATGTACAAAAGAAAAATAAAAACTAAAGTTAGGTTTGCTACAGTATAAAAATAATTATAAAGCTTTTGATAAACGTCTAGGAAAACAGAGTCAAGTTTTGTCAATGTTAATGGTCAATCCTGATACCCAAAAGTTAGTCGGTTGTTATGTTAGCTAACTGAAAGAAAAGTTATTAATTATTTTAATGCCCTCTCTCACTCACCTTTCCTCTCTTTCTTTTTTACTCATCACTCCCTTTCTTACTCAATCACTCCCTTTTTTACTCACTCCCTTTCTTACTCAATCCCTTTCATTCTTACTCACTCATTCCCTTTCTTACTCAATCCCTCTCATTCTTACTCCCTCACTCTCTCTCTTACTTACTCACTCCCTCTCTTACTCACTCCCTCTCTTACTCACTACCTCTCTTACTTACTCACTATCTCTCTTACTTACTTACTCAATCTCTTTCTCAATTCTAGCTCAGCCTTTAGCAATTCTCTATCTTTCTACTCTTTTATCATTTTTCTTTCTCCTTGACAACTCTTAATTCTATTTGGAATTCTCTGCATTTCTTTTAACCCCCTTTTCCTATTTCTTAAATCTCTTTCTAAATAACCATCTTCATTTATTCGTCTTTTTTATATAAGATATCAATCAACATTTGCTTTGTCGTTAGTATTAAAACGAAAAATAATTCACAGTTAAGAACAAAAAGTTATTTAAAGTCTAGGACAGTTTTTTCTAAGAGTTTGTCTCCTACTGCTATAAATACCAATTACTTCCCTGCGTCAGAGGTTAAACAATTGCTTAACATTAATTGTTTATAAATAATTATGTACAGTAATTCTAAATTAATAAATAGACAACAAGAAGAAACGATTTCAAATACTATATATATATATATATATATATATATATATATATATATATATATATATATATATATATATATATATATATATATATATATATATATATATATATATATATATATATATTATACCTTAGGATTTTCAGTCAATAACGTTGCCTGTAGGAAAGAATTACTTGGAGATTGGGCTCTTGTGATGTCGGCCAACCACTGCGTCAGGTTACCGTATTGAGCCTCGAGGGCAAGGTTTAAGACGTTTTCATCTAATGGGGGGAAAAATGTCAAAGGCACAATGCCATTCGATGGCACGCGATGAATCGATTCTACAAATTTGCTCTGATCACGGGAAAATGCGTGACGAATGGTCACTTCACCGCTTCGTACTGGAGTGTCATCATGGTAAGATAATTTTAACTATAATAAATAATAATAATAATAATAATAATAATAATAATAATGATCACAAAGGGAGGGGGGAATATAAATGCACTAATGGAATTCAATGTACTTACAAAGGCAGTGTACTTTAACCCGGGTTTAAAGCTATCGGACGTCCTGATAAATTCCATGCTATAAGGGTACTTGAAAACAGTTATCGTGGACGTGGCATTCTGGACTCTGTCAGTGAGCTCTTCTTTTACGTAAGCTGTAAACTGCAGCTCTCTTATGTAATCTTCCTTTAACCTGACGTAAAATTAATGGCCATTACCTCAAGTTATCTTAATTTGGCTTCTATTAACTTAATTTATTAATTTACTATTTTATTATTATTTTAGTACTTATATACTTAGCCCTCATTGTTCGTGTGATGATAACACATTTCCTCCAACATTGAAATAATGTGTAACAATATGTATAGCCTCTTTGTTACAGTGATAACACATTTCCTCCAGCATCGATATAATATACATATTAATATTTATAGTATTATTTTAAGATTCAGAGGCTAAGAACATACATACATTAGAACAAAACAACAAAATAGAAGTATGGAATAAATAGTTTTCATACAATGCAAAACATTTGAATTTTTGTAAGAGTGGGGAGGGGGTGAAATGGGAGTGGGGGGCTCTTTCTTGAAATTTCCATTTAATTTACTGACCGAGTTAAAAAAATTTCGGGAATCGGGTGGGAGGGTCTATATATTATATATAATATATATATATATTATATATATATATATATATATATATATATATATATATATATATATATATATATATATATATATATATATATATATATATATATATATACTATATATATATATATATATATATATAAGCATAACAAAAGATGTTACATATGTTTTAAATTAAAAGGAAATTGCACGTTCTAGTTACTTTTATAATACTTAGCATGTAAGTTAAGTGGAACCATTATTGTTAGTCATTATTATTATTAAAGAGGCTCAAACTGAGGCACCTTAAATATGCTACTCAATAGAACAAGTTAAAAAAAAAACATAAATAGATAAATAAATAAATAAATATTCTTATATTTGAACAATATAACAAATAGGTTTTACAACCTCTCCCACACAATAGAAAAATTCAAAAATGTTCCATATATAACCTATAAATAAGGGCCATTTATGCATGTTTCAGACATTTCTTATTACCTGATAACAGAATATTATATATATATATATATATATATATATATATATATATATATATATATATATATATATATATATATATATATATATTATATATATATATATATATATATATATATATATATATATATATATATATTATAATAAAATAATATAATATATAATAATTGTGTTTTTAATTTTTTAAAAAATATTAGGAACTCCAAATATTTTTCCAAATGTCACCATTTTGTAGAATAACAAAAAAAATACACTTAAAATAACTTTAGAAATACTTTTAAAAACAATTTAAAGTACTTTTTAAAAGTGACTTAAAGTACATTTAAAAAAAGTAAAAATTTGAAGTACTTTTTAAAAATGACAAAGTAAAAAATAAAAAAAAAAAAAAAAAAAAAAAGATATCTTCTAAAATAACTTTAAAAAATGCATTTAGAAAGAACTTAGAGTTATCTATACTATCTTTACAAAGGACTCAAAAGTACTGAGACTTAAAAGTACCTCAAATCAGTAAACATGTTGAAGACGATATCAGTCTTCCCTTTCATCATCTTAACGACGCTCACTGGTTTATCATAAGGAGCTTGGAGATAGGCGTATTTGTAGGTTGGGGAAACTTGAATTGTCACCTCTCCTTTAACTGGCTGTCCGTAGGTGTATCTGTGATTAAAAAAAAGTATTTAAATGGAATTAATGCCTTAGTTAATTATATCTACGATTCTTCTCCGTATCTTCAAGATACAAGTGATGCACGACCTAGAAAGAACAACTCCCCCAAAGATGACTTGTAAGTCTATAATACCTTGTGACAATTCAATTTTCTAAGGTGATAGATATTAAAGTTATAAATTTTTTATTTTCAATCCGGAGCGAGGATTATAAATTAAATTTGTGGTATTATTAGGCTCCGAGTTACCAAAAAATACTCAACAAACTTGCTCAAGATTTGACATTAGCTTTAAAAAAAAATTTTTTTTTGCAATACTACGAACCCAAAAAATGTCTAGGAAAAGGGGCCAAAAATATATTCACCTGATACAAAGAATTATTTCAATTAGAAGTCAGATTATCAGCTGTTCAATACGTATTAGGCACAGCATTCCTTTGTATATATTTTATGTACATTTTATTAAGGAGATAAAAGTAACCATTCTACTATTCAATTCAAAATCTTTGATAAGATTAAAGAATAGTTTGACTTTGGACTAGGAATTTACAACTCTATTGGTTAGTATTACAAAATAAAATTAGATAAAAGTAAAAATTAACAGATTTTGACATCTATTATAATATTAATACACTCACTCCTTCATGATCTGGTTCTAATTATGAAACAATTATAAATTCATACCTTGCCTTTACCGTAGCGACAATCTCCCTGTCATCAAATGTCGCATATTTGGGAAGATCAACTTCAACTTCGAATTTAGGAAGTACGTACTCGGCTACAAGAACAGAAGCAACGGTCTTTTGCCCTAAAACGTCTACAGTAATATTCCACTGGCCTAAAACTGGTTCTTCTGACAAGGGTATTTCACCGGAGAAAACACCTTTATTAGTAAACACTCTTCCCCATTGTTTAACTCGGTTTCCAGCGCCATCCTAAGAAAAAAAAAGTACAAATATGTATTGATAATCAATGTATAAGGATGAAAAATTTCATTCGCGCCAGGAATCGAACCAATGACAACAGCGTCGCCGTTAGACAATGAATTCTTCTAGGTATAATAATATAATCCATCAATACCTCAAAAACATTATTATTAGTTCACTGTAACGTACAAAACATCAAGCTCTCCAAAATACAACTGCTAAACCAAATTTTTTAAATACAAAATATCTAAATGATCGAAATAAATAATTAGTATAGTAATCATAAAACAAAATAAACAATTTTTTTTTATCAATACAATTTGAGGAATTTTTACTCACAGTAATATAAACATCAATGGCTCCCGTCACAGACGGTTTTAACAAAGGGTTAACAACAATTGCACGAAACTTTATGACGTCACCGGGTTTATAGGTTCCTCTGTCAGTTTCGATAAAGACGGAATACGATTTTCCTTCGTAATTTAATCGTGTTGTGTTATAAAAGCTTAAACCACCGTAACCTGTAACGGTCAGATTATATTCCCCGGATCCTAATTCACCAATCTGAATATATATATATATATATATATATATATATATATATATATATATATATATATATATATATATATATATATATATATATATATATATATATTATAATATATTAGTATATATAATATTATTATATATTATATTGATAATAATGTATCAAGTACAAATAGTAATATCATTAATACTACTACTACTACTACTAATAATAAAATAATAACAATGATTGAATTATCCTATTATATAATAGAATAATTAAATAATAACATGCTACATAATTTATATATTAAAAAAAAATATTAATATCTAAAATTTTCGCAGGATTCTAACCTCAAATTTTAAGGTTTGCGTGGAATCAGACTCCAGCTCCGCAACTTGTCGATTTAAAATCACCCCCCCGGCATCTTGTCGACCTCCAACTTCGACTGTGGCTCGAACGAGTTCTTTGGTACCGTGTGTAGAAACGACGACCGTGAAATCCCGGTTTGGACGTAGAACCCTTGGAGCAACCACGCTATAAGTTCTAAAAAACAAGCAAAAAAAAAAATTAGTACAAAAAAAAAAAGTAAGAATAAAACTACATATATATATATATATATATATATATATATATATATATATAATATATATATATATATATATATATATATATATATATATATATATATATATATATATATATATATATATATAATGAATGCAAATAACATCCGCAAGAAATCTCTCCTTAAAAGTGGGTCAGTAGTAAATCCACATCTGTCCCCTACAAGCCAATGCATACCGGATATTTTATTAATGGAAGCTAAGGCGTTGGTGTTTGTAAATATTTGATATTAACATTCGATCTGTCGGTATGAGGTGTGTGTGTATATGTGTGTGTGAATGTGTGTATATATGTATATGCGTATGTGGATTATCCACATTGGTGCGACTGCGGACGAGCATGACTCAGCATAAAATTTACCTTTTTATTTGTAGATATAATTTGCATTGTGAATGCAAATGATATTATATATTTATATAATATATAATTAAATAATAATTATATAATATATAATGTATATATATATATATATATATATATATATATATATTATAAAATATATATATATATATATATATATATATATATATATATATATATATATATATATATATATAATATATATATATATATATATATATATAAATATATTATATATATATATATATATATTATATATATATATTCGTATGTGTGTTGATTGATAAATTCCTTAACATAATGGACTTCAAAAATGATGAGTAATTAAAAAAAAAAATAAAAAATAAAAAAAAATAATTCTTTTCTTTTTTTTATTTTTACGTTTTTTTAATTTTTTATGAATTATTATTATTTATATTATATATTATTATATATTATTTATATATATATATATATATTATATATATATATATATATATATATATATAATATATATATATATATATATATATATTATATATATATATATATATATATATATATAATATATATATATATATATATATATTATATATATATATATATATAATATATATATATATATATATATATATATATATATATATATATATATATATATATATATATATATATATATATATATATATATATATATATATATATATATATATATATATATATATATATATATATATATATATATATATATATATATATATATATATATATATATATATATATTCACCAACGATCTATCACGATTCGATCGACACACTTATTCTCGTGCTATTTAGGTTGTAGACAGATTTTTGAGTGGAACCAATCTCAAAGTCTTCTCTCGTCCTAATTTTGTTTCCATAAGGAACCTTTGCAGGTCTATCAACCTTAAGGCCCAAAATGTGTTTTCACTAAACGAGAGTGACCTAACCTTTCTGGCTTTGCTATTGAAAACTTCTGACCTCTCACTTCTCTTGTCCTGAGAATTCCTAATAAACCATGTCAGTGGAACTACCACTTCCACTGAAAAGGCCAATCATTTTGGTCTCATTTTCTCATCTAATTTCTTCCTTGATTCTTGAAATCATCTTTTTAAGTGTCATGTTTTACTGAAAATCCTGTACGACCAGGTGCATTCGGTTATTAGAGAGTAGATCGGCTCTGTTTTTTCTTTCAATGTTTTGAGGAAATGTATTCTAGCAGTTAACAACCAATTCTTAAAAACTCTTGGACATCATTATAACTTAAATATCTTCGATTACTTTTGAGTAACATTTTTATATTCATCAATTTCTCCTTCGACCTGACCTCTGAAGGTATTATTTCAAGTCTTCATCTCTAGATTCCTGTTCTAAAGAAATATAAGGAGGTTTGTCAGGTAGGCTAGACAAAAGACCTATTACATGGTATAGTAAGAGTCATAGAAGTTGCAGGTTTTTAATCTAAGGTCTTAATTTTTGGTTTTCTCCTGCTCTTTGTAAACTCATTTTTAACATCCTTTCCAATCGCTCCATGTCGGCACAATTGATTGAGAGATTTCTCCTTTCCTTCCTATCAATTGAGGAGTTTCTCAAACATCAACTTTATCACTAACGTGTATTCTGTTTTTTTTTTGTTTTTTTTTTTTTTTTTACAGAACTTAAGTTGTTCCTACGGTCTAAACTCTTCATACGTCGATGGTTCGACCCTTCATTCTTTCCAAAGTTTTAAATCGATTCTCTTCTTCGTGGCGGTTCTCTCTCCTCGATCTTTTATTTTATTCTCGCTGACCTGGAAAGGAGGGATTTCGGGTTGGACAATCTTAACCTTGTGAAGTTAAACTTTCAAAATTAAACAACTTTACAATTCTACTAAAAATAACTGCCTTCTTTGATGTCGCTTCATCATTTCTCATGTAAAAAATATAAATATTCCCGGACTTATTACAAAAAAGTTGAATTACCTTGAAAACCTAATAGCTAAAGAGAGCATTTAAGAAGTTAGGAATTACGAGATTTATTTCCCGACAGTTACACACAAGTTCAAGGGTCTAGTCAGATT